>APFE030191957.1:0-23545 GCA_000404065.3 Pinus taeda
GTTATGGGGAGGTGTTTTCTCTGGAGCGACTTACCTCTCAACATCACCAAAACCAATCCATTTTGGCAGTCAATGTGTGATGCTATTGTTGTTGTGGGCCCAGCGTACAAAAGTGCTACATATGAGGAGTTGCGATGGCCAATCCTTCAAGCAAAAAAGCAGAACATCAAATCTAAATTAACAAAGTTGAAACAAACACGAGAGGTGTCTGGATGCACAGTGATGTTTGATGATTGGACAAATAAGAAAGGTATGACCCTTCTAAATTTCTTGGTACCTTTTCCAAAAGGCACCATATTTATTAAATCAGTGGATGCATCAACACGTATATGAGATTCAACATTGATATGTAAGTTGTTAGATGGGTTCATATGTGAGATTGGTGTGCAGAGTGTGGTGCAAGTCATAACAGATAATGCAACAAATTATGTGTTTGTCAGCAAGACGCTTGTGGAGAGACACTGCACATTGTCTTAGACTCCATGTGCAACACATTGTATTGATTTGTTGCTTGAGTATATGGGGAAACTCTCCTTCATCAAGGAGGTAATTGATATGGCTATGAGTATTCCCAAGTTTATATATAACCAAGATTTTGTTCTTAGCCTCATGAAGAGATACATTAAAAACAAGGAGTTGCGGCATCCTGCAATCACACGTTTTGTCACCAACTGTATTACTCTTCAATCTTTGCTTCGATGTCAATTTGAGTTGAAGCAAATGTTTGTTTTTGATGAGTGGCGTGACTATAGATACGGCGGGAGACAGAATGGAAGAGCCATTGCAAAAATGGTGTACACTGACACATTTTAGCAGGGAGTAAAAGAAGTGTGTTCAATCAATGAACCTGTAGTAAAAGTTCTGAGATTAGTAGATGGGGACAAGCATGCAATGGCTTATTTGTATGAGGCCATGGATAGGGTCAAGGAGGCCATTCATGCTTATCATGCAGACAAGGGTTCTATTGGGCTTGATAGACAAATGATGTTATGGGATGTGATTGGTAGTCGGTGAACAGGGATGCTCCATCGACCCATTCATGCAACAACACCCTTCCTCATGCGGCTTTGATTTTGATGGTGAGGTGATGGAAGGGCTCCATTCCATATTCATAGGATGGTACCTAATCTTGAGGTTCATAGCAAAATCAATTGCGAGATACAATTTTATCAGGATTGTGTTGCCTTATTCGGCTTTGATGATGCTATTAGGGAAAAAGCCCTCTTCATGCCACGTAAGTGACAAGTCATGACTCATTAGAATTTACTTATTTATAATTTTAGATTTTCAAAATTCACTTATGTAACTTTTATTTGAAAGTTTAATTGTGTTTTAAGTTTTTAAGTTTTTAAGTTTTTTATTTCTTTATTTTGTTATAGATATATGGTAGTGAAGCTATGGTGCAAAGGCACTAAATTTGCAAAAATTGGCCATAAGAATCCTGAGTTAGACATGTAGCTCTTCGGGGGTGAGCACAATTGGAGTGTATTTGAGAAAATACACTAAAAAAAACGCAACATGTATAACTTTGAGCTTCAACCTTCAGTTGAGCAATTACATTTATTGTAATTTTAATTTACAACTTCAAGTGTCAAGAGTCGACACTCATTAGTTTTTTTTACACTCTTACAAGTTGGAGTTCTCACGCCTCAATGATTTAGCGCATGTGAATTACAATCTTTGAGTTCGAGTGAAGCAAACATAAACACCAATGGATCCAGATGCCATTTCCTTATATAGTATTGATATATTGTCTCATTGGAAGATTAAGTATGAGGTGCCCATCTTGGAGGAGTCGCATGCATGGTTAAAGCTAGAGGAACCATTAGAACAGGGGCAACAAAAGGAGGACGACTTGGGGGAGGAGCAACACGAAGAGGAGGAGATTGTGGGAGCATCAACGTCAACACCATTTGCCATAGATATAGGAGAACACAACTCCATACCCAACAATCATTATTTGACATTAGTTGTAGGGTCAAGCCTTTCTACTGCCATGGGTAGGCCTCGAAAACAACACATCATGTTTTATCGTCGAAGGGAGAGAGGGCAATGATCTCAAATAGCTAAATGCTAGTTTTATTTGTTTTGTTACATATAGCTCATGATCATGAAATGTTTTTATATATGTAATGTATTTTGTGTTGGTTCTCCACATTTGAGTCTTTGATTGGACAATTATTAGGGATCAACAAGATTTGGTATCGTCTTTGATGTATTAGGGATCAACAAGATTTGGTATAGACTTTGATGTATCATTTTTATTTTACATACACTACATCATATATGAGTTTTTTCTTCATATTTATGTGCCAATGTGTTTATTTCGTGTTGTTATTGCTTTATATGTTTAAAAATCTGAATATATATATATATAGTGGTTTTTTATGTTTGCCAATATTTTGCAGATATATTCACCGAAATTATAGATAAGATGTTTTCAAAACCTTCGCCAATATTTTGCTAATTCATGCTAATTCAGATATTTTCAACATTGGTTTATATAATGTTGGATCTAAATGGAATATCAAGAAGCTTGTCCCATTTTTAGTTTGCTATTTCTAACATCACTCCTTGTTCAATTAAGATTGGAAATAGCAAATGTATATTGCAGAATTCGTCGAACGAGTCATTATTATAGCTTTACAAATTTATCAAACCCATTGTTAAAACTTAATATTCACAATAACATGGTTTTGCTATAAACTTTAAAATTTACCATTGAATACAAACAAAATTAAAAACATTGTTGCTCGCAAACCTACACATAAACGTAACAAATCCATATAGCCTCATTTATCCGGCATCATATTTCAATCCAAAGAAAATGTTAATGACTAAGATAGTTTGATCTCTTTTTTTAGTTTATATAGTGTTTAGTGTTTTGAGAAAGATGTTTTGGAGTGTTCTAACAAGTTTTCAGGATGTGAGAACAAAGAAATACACAATGGGGCATGTGGAGATACACAGAGGGATGATGTCAGGGTTTTAGATGGAGAGTTTATCGATACACAGAGGGATGATGTCAGGGTTTTAGATGGAGAGTTTATCTTTAAGATTATAATAAAAATACAAATTCCATTACAGTAATTCATTATATTTAAGTTTTCAATATGTATATGCATGAACATGGAAGCACACAAGAGGTATGTGGAGACACCCAACATTTTAGTGAAGTTCAGGGAGGGGAGGAATAATGCTAGGGTATTAGAGATTTATTTTTAGAACTAAAAATACAAATACAAATTTTATGGTAGTAATCAGTGATATTAGGTTACATTATAGAGTTTTCTTGGTATTTTAAACTTTCTCAAATATAAATTAAATTTAATCATCTTAACCTTTTTGGATATTTAAGTTTCATAAATTTACAAGATATAATAAACAAATCTACTAATTTTTATATAATTAAAAAAAATTCCATTTTGAAATATTTACTTGCAAATCACAAAGCTTATTAAGACCATTAAAAGAAACACCTTTCCAAATAAATAAGATTGATAGATAGGCAATTTTTTATTGAACTGTCCACAGGACACATAAGGGCTATATTGGAGAACAAAAAGTGTTACGAATTTTAGGATATGTAACTTCAACACTGAAAAACAGCGAACGTAAAAATGTATGCATATAAACACCAACAGTTACAATAACTGACAGAAAAACGCGCTAAAGACCAGAAAGAGAACATGATCACGATGATGGCCAGAACCTCATTAGATTAGAAAAATATTATAAGCTTGTACTGGTCCAGTTAGACTCTCAAAAACAATAGCAAATATGGGTATAAACACACCATTTTCCAAACCTCAATTTAATAAACAAAAAAAACCTTTAATAATGATTAATTCAATCAAATAGTCAGTTAATATTTAGTGGGGTAACTTACCTATTAAACATTTTCGAAACTAGGATATTTTGGTCACTTCTGTCCATCCCAGAGAAATTTATAAAAGATATTTTGTGACCATTTACTGCATAAAAAACTTGTATACCGAAATCATACTTCATAATAACAAGGGCAATACTATACGAAATATTCCATTTCAACTGGGTTGAAAACCATAAAAATTGAAGATGAGAAAACGTTTCATATCAATACCATGTACAGTAATGGGTTGAGATGCTAAGTAATGTGGGGCCTGACTGGTTTTGATCTCGGTTGAGTGGAAACAGAGAAGATCGTGATCAGATCTCAATTAACAAAGACAGAAGACGAGAATCGTCTTCTGTCTTTGAACTTCATAAAAGGAGAACAAATCTATAAAACTCTGTTATTTCTTAAAACTTATCTCGTTCAGAAACAAAGGGATATAAAAAGTAATTCAGCTTCTTTTTTATATTCAATTAAACAAATTTTAGTAGCAGAGTAGTTCCAGCTCCATTGCTCGCCCGACAAGTTTATAGAACTTTGCTCAAAAGAGTTTAGACATTAACCATCAAATTAATATAATAGAATAACCTTATCATACATTGTCACCGCTTGACCTCGAGCACTGTGATTACAGAGAATACTCGTGATTGGCTCGCAACGTAATATAAGAAAATACCCCCATCATACATTGTATTCTTGCCGCTTGACGTCAAGTTCTGTGGTTACCAAAAATAGTCATGGTTGGGATGGTTATCCTGATTTGATTTGATTAAGTTAAAGACATATTTAGTGTCTCATGCATGCACTTAATTCAACTTTATGGGGAGATTATTAAAGCATGAGAATTCGAGTTTGAATGACTATGTTGCAGACATATATTTATTATCGGATGCATGTACTTAATCTATATGGGGAGGGAGATTATTAAAGCAGAGAAATTCGAGTTCCCTCTTAACTCTCGTGATGACAGAAGATACCTGGGTCGCTGATATTATAAAACGCTTACTACGTGGACGTTACCTCTTGCACATTGCTCTGAAAATTAAAAGCCTTCGGAGAAATCAATTAGAACCCCTACATTGCAAATCAGATTGGGAATTCTCTTTAAGTAACTTGCCAGATTGGGAATTCTCTTAAATAATTTGCCTGGGAGGACCTGTTTGAATCAATGAGCTGAATCTGCAATAACATCTACTATTTGATCTGCAGTGAAAAATAAAACAAAGGGTTGATTTCGCTTATTATGTTTGGAAAGAGGTTTTCTGAGTTTTATATTGTACGGAAAAGATAGCTTAAGTTCCTTTACACGCTGTTGGTTATAATTCTGTATATTATCCAAATCCGGTTTGGTGTTATATTTTACCATTTCTCTTTTTCATGGAATTTTACTCTTTTTTATAATGATATAATATTTGTGATGATATTTCCTATAAGATGTACAGGCTATATACACAACTACCATTTAAAAAACTGTCTTGAATTTTCCTAGTATCTTAGATTAAGTCTATGTCCAATCACTATCATAATACACAACTTTAAGCATTTTGCACAACGAAAATGTAACAACAGTGAATCAACAAAGTTCACCAAAATATGAATATGCCAAACTTGTTTTTATTACTGTTTTAATAAAATAAAAGTAAGGCTCTGCTACCAGGGATCATGGCCTTTACAAGGCGCCTTCATACAAGACACTAGTATACGCATTATACACTAGGGCTTGAGGTCTGTCCTTTGATCTTCAATCTGCCCGAAAAAAACAAAGACAAAAATGACAAACTTGCTGATATAAATCCTTCAACAGTCCTTTCAACCCTCTTTTGTCACTGACACCTAGCAGTCCTTTGCCTTCTTTACTCAGAGAAATTTGCTCCTTTAAATCTCTTGCACAATCAGCCCTAAACTAACAACCACTCACAGTGGTCTTTATCCTTCAGGATCATTGTACATTAGCCCTCAAACAGCTGTCCGAACCCTCCTTTGTTGAACATACTTCAGTAGTCCACCTCAGCAACCAATCAAGCCCACGCACTGTCCAGTAGACCTTAACTCACATGTCCACTGCCTCTGTTCCAACTTCCAAGTCTCAGACAATTTCAGCCTCTTCTAAGGCTCTGCCAAGCCACAGAAACTCTGCACAATTTCCTGAGGACTTCGGCCCTCCACAGGAGCACATCTGAGGCTAATTCGTCCTCTTTCCAGGGCCCTTTTCCTTGTGCAGAGAACAAAGACAGAGCTTCAAACAGAATTGTTGCTTCTCAAATCAGCCTGGACAGAACCCTATATAGGGCACAAAACTTGGCCTCTTTCTAACACAAACAGACCATAACCTTCGCTCCCTTTCAAGCTGCGGATCCTCTTGAGGTTCTGCGCCTTCCTTAGCTCGTTATTCTTCTTGAGATGGTTGCTATGATGTGGTGAGACCTCTGCCAGGTCTCCTTTATTTATCCCTCCATTGTTGCTTTTAGGTGCTCTCTTTAGTCCATCAAGGCACTCTTTTACAACAAATAAACTAAACAAAGATTAACCCCACAATATTGAGTCTAAAACCCACCACTCTGCCCACAAAAGCTCAAGCTCATTTCAGTGGGTCAATTCCTTACCTTACCAATCTAGTACCCAAAATTTGTGGAAATATCTTCCAAACTACACTTTTCAACATGTTAAATATTAAAAAATTTAAATATTTATACATAAATTTAAAAATTAAAACCCGGATGTGGGTGATAATGAGGCCATTAAGGAAGAATAGACGGCAAGACGGCAGGCAGTTGGGCCACATGGCCACCCACGTCCCTCCCCACGCCAATTTATGGCAAATTCCAGTCAACTTGCAGGCACATTTACTCCAGTGCTCCAGTCGAAAAGTAACGCAGCAAGCATAAGGCAATGGCAGAAGCAAGCCACATTTCATTCATCCCTCCCTTGCTAAACTGTTCTTGTCCCCCTCAAGCAACAGAGCCAAGCTCACGCACCATCACTGGCGGGAGGTGTTGGATATTCAGCTATGTCGATTTGGGAAATGGCTTCCATTTCTCCCAAACGACAAACTGTGTGCTGAATCACGCTCAGAATTCCTCTGTTTTTCCTCGGCATAACCAATTCAATCCCCGAGAAACCTCCGCCTCCCCACCTGCAAATCCTGAAATCATCACAGTCATGGCGTGCACTCGCCATCGCATGCACTGCAGACGCAGGGGTAGTCAAGGCGGAAGCATACGCCCCCCCGCAATGCCCAACCCTAATTTTGTTGCTCTATTCTCCTCCCCATCCATCACTCATTCCTGTGGTCCCTTCTCCGGAAGATACCCTGATACGCGCAGTGGTAGAGGGCATTGATAGGCCCATGGGATCCAAAGCGCAATCGCAGCTACCCAAACAGAGAATTCCCCCACTCCCCCTCCCCCCCTCTCACCATACCACCCAATTTCGGTCCCAGAGTTCGCTGATCAACCATAAATCTTAGCCACGGTTACCATAACCTTCAATGAAGAAACTAGTTCGCAGGCTGAGCAGGATGTTCAAACCCATGATTTAAGACCAAGGAAAAGGCACAGCGACGCAAAGCAGAAGGCAGCTAAGAGGAACAAGGATGACAGTGAACTAGGAAAAAAGCAGAAGGGAAGGAAAATTGAAATTTTGCATGGCAAGGAGCTAGCTGGAAGTGAGCATGCAGTTGAGGGCAGAGCGGGTGGCATGAAGGCTACTAAAGGCACCCCGGACGAAATATCAAGCATGCATGCAACGGAGGGCAACGCAGCAGGCATTCAAACAACAAGTGGCATCCCACATAGCACATCAGCAGGGAATGAGTACGCGTGTCGCATTGTTGAAGAGCCCAACCCATACGACATCGAGGGGGTCCCTGGCATGGTCAGAGCGCCCAACCCGTATGTGTAGTCGCCAAGTGTCGCCTTGCAGATCTACGGAGGTTTTACAAGCTTGTTGTCTGAGGTTTTTTACTCTTGTTTTTTCAAACTTGTTGGTATGTTTTGATTGATTTTGAACTAGGACCCCTGTGTGGGCCTTTTAAAGTTAAGTTTCGAAACTCTTGCATGAGCTTTTTGTTGTAATCTCACTTGGACTGGTTTCCCCTCGAAAGGCAATCGAGTTTATTATTTTTTTTTTTGACAATTATGACATAACATTATTCCGCACTGCAAAGACTAGAGCCTCAATGTATTATTATTTTGCTTAAATATCAATAGAATAATTTTACTTAAAAATAAAAATATATATAATATTTTCTATTAATATATGAAAAAAAGATTAAAAAATAAATAAATAAATTAGTATCTTAACCTCACCAATTACCATTGTTTACATAATGTCATAACAATAAAAGTTACAAGCATCTTGTTGACATACTGTCATAACAATAGAATTATATGATAGCCTATATTTACAGGCTATCTTACCCATTGTTACAAAAATTGTTATATAAGATTCCTTATCTTTAGCAAGGCAAGAACTATAGCGATCACTGTTGATTGCTATTAATTTGTTTTTAATTAAATATTTGTTTTATTGATCAATATTTAACTTAATAGCAAATTAATTATATAAAAAGTTAAAATCTATTATTTCGATTTCTACTGGGGATAGAGATTTGGGCTCTTATTGGAGGCGTCACATATTCAATGATATATTCTTCTCTAGAAAGTTTGAGTTAAACAAAGTTTCACCAACATATGTATTATATCCTTCTCCGCAAGTTATCTTGTTGCGCAAATATCCTAAGTTTTTCAGCCCCACTGCCTTCCGGAAAATGCTTACACTACTTGGTACTTCCAGTAATCTGCTAATGTCGCGTGTTTTCGGCATGTCCTCACACCCCACTTTTCTCATATTACATTGTCTCCAGCGTTCAAAGAAATTAGAAATTTAAATAAAAACTTGAAAATTGAAACAGACAAACAAACTATCAAAATAATTATTGAACTATCATGTATAACATTCACTTTTAAAAGTCTTTATTCAAATTTCTAGTCCCTTTGAAATAATTATTTGTATAGGGAGGCAGTGTCCTACAGAAGAAAAGTGGGGAGTGAGGACATTCATGCTACCAGCAAATTAGTAGAATTTTGGCTATTGGCATAAAAGGACATAATATATAACTTTTCCAAACTTTGCTTTATTATATAATGGCTTTGCTATTGATAATTTTGGTTAAACATTGATAATGAAACAAATGTTTAGTCAAGGGCAAATTAATAAAAATCAACAGAGTTTTAGTCGCTGCAGTAAAGACTAATAAGTGTAATAAGTATAATCATAAAAAAAGTGTAATCATAAAGAGAAAACAGAGTAATTTAGTAGCTGCAGTAAAAGACTAACAAGTGTAATCATAAAGAGAAAACAGAGTAATTTAGTAGCTGCAGTAAAAGAGTAGCCAGTGTAATCATAAAGAGAAAACAATATTTTTAAGTCTAAATATTTTTTACATAAATCATAAACAAAATTAAATATTAAATATTTCAAAATGCAGGTTTCTGTGATTACTTTACATAAAATATTTTCAAAAAAATCACATAATTATTTTTATGTCAATTACATTATGTAATTATATTAACGATTTTCACCTGTCTTAATAGTGAACCATAGTATGTGGTTGAAATATATCAACGTAAAAACAGTGGTTGTGTGATTTTTTTGGAAAATATTTATTTAAAATTAAATATTAAATATAAATATTTTTACTATAATAAAAATTACAAAGATATATATATATTTACAAAATTTACAAAAAATTACAATCCAATACTGTTAAAATAAGAAAAAAATTACATTTGAGAAAAAATAAAATACCAAAAAATTTAAACCGCAAGCTGTAATTAATGAAATCACCAACAACTTTAAAAAACCAATAAAAACAATATCCCGTATTTATTAAAAATTACCTACATGCAACCAAATCTATTTGTTAATCAACAATAAAAATGCCCAAAATCTGTCCACAATAAAGATGTCCAAAACCAACCCGTACTCAAAAATTATATGGAACTCTAAAAACCATTAATCATGATTTTCATACATACAAAAGCTTTCAATCCTATAAAGATAGCCAATCAATCACTTCTAACATGGATGATTGAAATGACCACAAACTAATTAAACCAACATGAGCGTCAGCCCATCCATCAACAAAAGATTCTAAAACCACAAATTAAAAATAAAATAAGCCTACATCTAGATATCCAGCGGTAAATATGTTCAAAATCAAAAGAACATTCCTCCGCACAGTTTTGACCATTTTATCAAATAATTGTTTATTAAAACACACGGATACATAGCAACAGGGCTCTTGTAACCATATTTCCAAAACCAATCTTCTGAAAAACAAACCATATTTCCGAAACCAAACCAAAAGCCAATTAAAATAGCTAATAATCGAAAACCACAGCTAAACAGATCATTGCAATTTATAAATTGACAATCCAATTTAAAATAAAATAAGCCTACATCTAGATATCCAACAGTAAATATGTCCAAAATCAAAAGAACATTGTTGGAGATTAGATGCACAACAAACTAAAACAAAATACTCAGCAATCCTATCAAGCATATAAAGACACAGCAATTAACGTGGTTCACTCAACCAATCTGGGCTATGTCCACACAACATAGACATCGGCAATCTTATTAATCAAACAGGAGATTACATAATTAAATCCTCACAAACTCTCACCCTCATACCAAACAATCCGTATGGATACCTGTTATATAGCAAAGAGAATCTAACTGCCTCATAAATCCTCTCAACTCAAATTTAGGATGCATTAACTCCCTCCCAACAAACTGGAGCTAATCTAGGAACTGATTCTTATTGTTGTCATCTACTGAGATTTTGCCTATCTTATGCAAAATAGAAAATCTCAACAATCTCCACCTTGACAACAATTAGCCTGATGCCCTGTTATTATTATTTTATCTTTTCTGCAAGCCAAAAGAAGCCAAACACCAGCGTAGCTTCTCTAACAAAACTGGTTTCGTGAACATGTCTACACAATTCTCCTTATGCACCTTTTCAAGAGAGACTCCCCTTTCAGTGATAACCTGTCTTACAAAATGGTACTTGATCGGTATATGCTTTGATTTACTATGATAGGCCGGATTCTTAGCCAAATATATTGCACTTTGACTGTCACAAAATAACTTGATGCTGTCCTGCAACCTACCAAATTCACTAAACAAACCTTTCAACCAAATCGCTTCTTTGCAAACATGAGAAGCAGCAATGTATTCTGCTTCAGTAGTGGATAAAGCAACAATGTTCTGTAGCTTTGACATCCAGCTGATAGCTCCGCCTGCAAGAGTAAAGACGTACCATGAAGTTGACCTTCTCTTATCCAAATCACCTGCAAAATCAGAATCAACATATCCGCAAACAAATTCACTACTCTTATTGTAAGTAATACAATAACTACTTGTGCCTCTCAAGTACCGAAGCACCCATTTCACTGCTGACCAGTGTTCTTTACCCGGATTTGCCATGTACCTGCTTACAACCCCAACTGCATGTGAAATATCTGTTCGAGTACAAACCATCGCATACATTAAACACCCTACTACATTGGCATATGGAATTCGAGACATATAATCCTTTTCTTCATCTGTATTAGAACATAAACTCGAAGAAAGCTTAAAATGGGAAGCTAAAGGGACTGAAACAGGCTTCACACTATCCATACCAAACCTCAAAAGTATTTTCTCAATATACTTTTGTTGTGATAGCATAGCTTACCATTGCTCCTGTCTCTGAAAATCTCCATGCCCAAAATCTGTCTTGCTGCTCCTAGATCTTTCATATCAAATGTCCTTGCCATCTGAGCCTTCAACCTGCTGATTTCTTCTATGCTTTTGCTTGCTAAAAGCATATCGTCAACATACAATACCAAGATAATGAATATGCCATTATTCAACTGTTTAAAATAAACACAATGATCATATTCACTTCTAACATATTTCTGACTCAACATGAAAGAATCAAACTTCTTATACCACTGCCGAGGCGACTGCTTCAGGCCATATAATGACTTCTTGAGCCTACAGACAAATTTCTCATTGTGATGCTGAACAAACCCTTCCGGTTGTTCCATATCTATTTCCTCATCTAAATCACCATGTAGAAATGTAGTCTTAACATCTAACTGCTGCAACTCCAAATCAAATAAAGCCACTAATGCTAACACAATTCTAATTGAAACAATTTTAACCACTGGCGAAAAAATATCATGAAAGTCAATACCGGCTTTTTGAGAAAACCCTTTTGCAACTAGTCGCGCTTTGTACCTGTCTTCCGTATCATTCACACCTCGTTTCAGCTTGAAGACCCATTTACACCCCACAGTTTTCCTGCCTTTCGGAAGCTCCACCAGATCCCATGTGCCGTTCTTATTCAAGGCCATCATTTCGTCCTTCATGGCTGATTTCCACTTGTCACTTTTCGAACCTTCTATTGCTTCCTGATAGCACAGAGGTTCATTGTCATTAGCAGTAAATGCAACAGAAGTGACATAATCATCATACCTTCTCGGTGGCCGTTTGATTCTTGTCGACCTCCTTAAGGATTTTTCTGGCGCTTCCTCGATTGGCTGACTACCACCTGTAGGAACTTCTTGCCGATCAGTATCTGAGACCTGTTCATGATCTAAACCTGAACCCTGTTCATAATCTGATTCTGAAACCTGTTCATGAATAGTATCTGAACTATGGTCATCATGACTATCGTTAGAAATGCTATCAAACTGAATGTGCTGAAAGTCAGATACATCATCCTGTTTCAGTCGACTATCTACATCTAACTGTACAAGAGAGGATTCATTAAACTTTACATCTCTGTTGATGATGATTTTGCGGGTCGTAGGATCCCACAATCTATATCCCTTTGTTCCAACACCATACCCAACAAAGATATACCTTTTAGACTTTGGATCTAACTTATTTTGCTGATGTTTAGGCACTAGAGCATATGCATCACAACCAAACACTCTGATTTTAGAATAGTCACAAGGGTGTCCTTTCCATACCTCTTGCGGAATCTTGCAGTCTATGGCCGTTGATGGAGATCGGTTTATAACATAACAAGCTGTTGCCACTGCTTCCGTCCACAATTCCTTTTGCAATCTGGCGTTACACATCATACTCCTTGCTCTCTCGAGAAGAGTCCTGTTCATGCATTCAGCAACTCCATTTTGCTGAGGAGTATAAACCGTGGTCTTATGCCTCTCGATCCCTGCATCCTTGCAATAGCTATCAAACTCCTTTGAAGTAAACTCACCACCATTGTCAGTTCGTAAACATTTTATTGTTCTACCAACGCTGTTTTCTACCAATGCTCTAAACTGCTTGAAAACTGAAAAGACATCAGACTTTCTTTTCACATGTAGACCCAAACCTTCCTAGAAAAGTCATCAATGAATGATACAAAATAAGATGAACCACCATATGAGGTTGTAGGGGCTGGTCCCCAAACATCTGAATGGATATAATCAAGTATGCCTTTACTAGTATGTTTGCCCGTTTTAAACTTTTGTTTACTTTGTTTACCAAACAGACAATGCTTACAGAAATCTAACTTTCCAGACTTTAGATTTGGAAGTAACTTGCGATCAGCCAAAATTTTCAACCCTCTCTCACTCATATTCCCCAATCTTTGATGCCATAAGTGAATGGAGTTACTGTCATGAGTAGACACAGTAGACACAAAAGCTGACCCTGTGCCTCCATCTAACTGAAATAGATTTCCTACTTTCTTAGCTTTCATAACTAGTAAAATGCCTGTGTAAATTTTCATTACTCCACCTTGAATTACAGTTTTATACCCATTTGAATCAAGTGCTCCTAATGAAATCAAGTTTTTCCTTAAATCTGGTATATGCCTCACATCAGTTAATATTTTAGTTGTTCCATCAAACATTTGTAGTTGTATGCTTCCAATCCCAACAATATCACATGTTACATCATTACCCATGTACACAATTCCATCATTAATTGATTTATATTCCTTAAACCATTCTTTATGGATACACATGTGGTTTGATGCACTAGAATCTAACAACCAATGTTGACCATGATTTGACACATTAACTGATAATACTTCATCACTCATACTTGAACCAGATGTCGAACCTATATCTGTCGTATTCGCCTCCTTCTTCTCTGTCGAAGACTCTACTTTTGAAGTTTGCTGTTGTCGCTTCCAGCAGTCCTTCTTTAAATGCCCTGATTTGCCATAAAACCAACACTTTAGCTTACTGTTCTTCCCTTTCGATTTTGAACGTGAGTCACTCGGCTTCCTGGGGTGTCTTTCTTTCGAACGACCTCTAACCATCATAGCTTCTGATGTAGAGGTTTCGGAATGCGACTTCCTCCTTGTTTCTTCCGATAATAAGGATGCAACTACATCATCAAACTCAATAGTTTCTGATGAACTAAGACTTATAGAAGTGACAAAATGATCCCATGACTCGGGCAATGAGCACAATAAAGTAATAACTTTATCCTCAGATGGTATTTTTACTTCTATACTTTGTAATTGCACAAGAAGAGTATTAAAAGCATTTAAATGATCAGCAATCAATGTACCTTCCTTCATTCGCAAACCATACAACTGTCGCTTCAGGAGAATCCTGTTGGTTAAGTATTTGGTCATGTACAGTTTCTCCAGTTTCGTCCACAAACCAGAAGCTGTTGTCTCCAACACAATATTAAACAGGACATCATCAGCTAGACACAGTCGAATAGCACTAATCGCTCTTTCATCCATCTCGTCCCACTCGCTATCTGTGATGTTGTAAGGTTGTTTGGCCTTGCCCAACAACGCCTTTGCCACGCCATGTTGGACAAGTAAATCATGCATTTTTACCTTCCAGATCTCAAAATTATTCTTGCCATTAAATTTCTCAATTTCAAACTGGGTACTTTGAGTTTTTGCCATTTTGTATCAAAAAGCACAATAATCTCCAATACCAACATTTAAATACCAACAATTAAAAAAAAAAATTGCCTATGCCTTTGAAAAAATATTTGCCGTTTGCACTTCACACAAAAAATTTCTGCCTATGCCTTTGTTTTTACACAACAATTTTTTTTTTTTGCTGTGAATTACAATACAAAGGACCACCGCCAAAATAAACAATTCCCTACTTCTGGCTCAAAAAAGTTGCAATATGCATGCGCACTTAGATGCCTTAAACAAAAAAACTGCCTATGATAATGTTTCGTGTGGTTTTAGGTTCTAGGCTTTACACGCCATTGAAATACGTAAATCCAAAAAACATTCTCCTGCGCGGCAAGAAACATTGACTATATGCCCTCCATATCGTCACATATTGTTATTGATTACCGTCTTAATATTCTGCTGGTGGCCTGTGATATTCAATGGCTACTGATAATTATAATTTTCTCGAAAAAAGACAGAAAAAATTCAGTCTCACACTATCATATTTTTTGCTTATTAAATTTCAATTCACGGCCACTGCTTGAATTGAACGCAGCAACCATGTACACGCAACAACCATGTGCAAGTTTAAAAAACAATGAATCTAATGCGCAACAACCATGCGCATCATCCATGCACACACACCAGGCAGGTATAACGTGTGAATAGTTTTAAAAAACAAAAAATTCATACCTCCATGCGCATAATAAACTCCATTCAGCAAGAACAAAAGAATGGCTCCACACAGGTACAAAACCTTTACTCAACGCACCAAAACACATAACAATATTCACAAGGAACCAGCCAGGCAGGCTCATCATCAGTGCGTTCACTTATCCATTCCCTCGCTCCAGGGATTAAGGCTGACTCATTTAATTCTGCTGGTAATGACTGGTACAGTCATGCTGAGTAGGCCTTACCCTTATCTCTTTGAAATAAAAATAGAAATCGAAGCTCAGATCTTATCCACAATTTCAACTTGTTCCTGTTAGTCAACCGGCATGTAATTACGCAGCAGGCAATTTAAACACCACGCTGCCTTAGCGCAGGTATTACAACGCTCAACGCAGCCAGAGAAAGGTTCTCAACGCACCAGGTATTATAGCGCTCAGCGCGCAGACGCAACAAAAAAAATGACCTTTACACAGCACCTCCAAGCAGCACATCCTCCAGGTCGTCAGACACAGCTCCCTTAGCGCTCCAGCACAGCTAGCACTCCACCTTGAGCTCTGATACCAATTGTTGGTCCCAGATGCACAACTAAATCAAATAAACACACAGTAGAATATCAAGCACATATGACACAGTATTTAACGTGGTTCACCCAACCAATCTGGGCTACGTCCACCAAAAATAGGCATCACGAATTTATTAATCAAAACAGGAGATTACATCATGAAATCCTCACAAAACTCTCACCCTCTTAGCAAACCATCCGAATGGTTGCCTGTTATATAGCATAGAGAATCTAACAGCCTCATTAACTCACTCACATCAAATATAGGAGACATTAACTCCCTCACAACAATCTGGAGCTAATCTAGGAACTGAATTTCTATTGTTGTCATCAGCTGAGATTTTTCCTACTTTGCTCCAAACAGAAAATCTCAACAAAAATGAGGTTTTACAGGTATTATAATTTAATAATAAGTAAAATTAAGTAATTTTTAGCTTTATTATTTTGTATAGAAAATTGAAATAATGTTTTAGGGTTTTACTATAAGGTAGAGTTGGGGTATAGTTCTTTTTGTTGCATCTTATCCTCAAAGTAATACACAAGGGTGTTGCAAATTCAATACATTTTTTCAATACCATTTCTCATATTTACACTGGCCTTTTTTTAGTATTCTTTCTCATATTTACATGGCATGATTTTGTATTAAATATTTGTTTATTTTGTGGATTTGCACCATTGCTGCAAGGTTGCATTGTTGGTTGTGCTAAAAATGTTACTTATGGGGAGGACTAGAATTGTACACAGAAAGTTAAAGTAAATTTTATCGTCTTAATGTACCTTTGGTATAATTATGATGAAAGGAGTTTCTACATTAAGCTCATAAATATTGATGGAAGTTTGCCATTCATTTACAACGTTTTTCAATAAAATAAAGTATTAATCTATGTCTTATTATTAAATTTTTGTTTGTGGCTATAACATGGCTTCGTGGTTGCAAAGGTACATTGGATTAAGAAACTTATACTACAACCATTCTTCTATAACAATAAAATTGTCATCTTGTTTCAGATTCGAGTTAAGTGTTGTGTAAGCAGCCATAGTTGTGTAATTAAGTTTATAATTAAGCATATATTTTATTTAATTGATAATCAATATAATTTTTTTGCTACATGAATGAAACAACCCTATATTTGTCCAATCCTAATGAAAGATTGCAAGCCACATTATTAACTTGTAGCTTCTCTCGTTGTTTTAATTGAAATCAGTTGCCCCATTGAAAAAAAAACTAATTTTTCAATCATGTTGTACTATGGTTAATATATATTGATTAAATCCGCCTATGAATTTGACCAGACAAGGTTACGATCAGATGGTCAAATGTTATAAGAGTAATCCTAAAAAGATATTCTTTATATTGTGTAATTCATTTTATAATAATTGAAAGTTTATTTTTACTTTGCAAATCAATTTATAACAAAATTAGGTTTTAAGTTTTACCTTTTACCCATTTGGTTTATTATTGGTTTAATAATCTAATATTATGTTTTAATATTAGTTTAGTGATTTAATATTAGATTTATGTATAATAATAATATCAAGTTTAATGCATTAATATAGTTTAATATAATAATATTTTATTCCAAACTTAAAATAAAATGACATTATATGGTTTGTGTATATGAATGGATATATGTCTAGTTTTAATTTCATTTTATTTTATCTAATTTCATTTTCTCATTTTCCAAATGGTTAAAATAATACATACCATCAATTTGATATGGCATTTTTTATTTTAAAAATATAAAAATTTAAGTAGAATAAAATATATAATATTTATATTATATATATATATTTATTTTAATTTTATATATAATATATATATATATATATTATATTAATTATATAAATATATATTCAATAAATTTAAGTTTAGGAAAATTATTATAAGGACTCTTGATCTACAGCTGAATATATAATAATTAATTTTTACACGATCTGTTTTGATTTTTTTATAATAATTTTTTAATACGAATCTGTTTTGTTTTTTATTAGATAACCAATATACTAATGTGGTATTATAATTACTTTACTAATGTGGTTATAAACCAGCTAGGCTTATTCAACAACATGATACAACTAATATGGGAAATGTGGTTGATAATTCACCGATAGCCTATATCACTGTTAATAAATTATTAGGTGTATAATGTAAGTACTATTAAAAATTTAACTATTTTGTAATTGTTTATATATATATATATATCATATATATATATTATAATATATTATATATATAGTTATTACATTTAGGTAGATAAGAGTGAGTTATTCATATTACTTAGATTTAGATCTTAAACGTAATTGCAGTTTGGTACAAAAATACTTTATGAAACTGTTGAAATACATATTGTCCAATAGGACATGTTTAATTTTATTATTTGAAATTTTGTAATTTAATGTATTTCAATTTGAAAATTTAATTTAAGGTGCTATTTTTTTATTTTATTACTGGCTTCATAGTTTTTTAGGTTTAACAAAATAATGTGGATTTTGATATACATTGATTTGATAATAATAATTTTTAATTTAATATACATTGAGTTTATTAAAAAATACTATGTTTTAATGGACATTGATTTTAATACAAAACATAGGTTTAATCTTATTATTTCAAAAGTTGTAATCTAATATATTGCAATTTCAAAATTTAATTTAAGGTGCTAATTTTTTTTATTAAAATGGTTTCATAGTTTTTTAGTTTAAAAAAATGTGGAATTTGATATACATTGATTTGATATAATAATACTTTTTAATTTAATATAAATTGATTTTATAAACAAATACAATGTTTTAATGGACATTGATTTTAATACAAAACATTGCTTTAACCTATAATGGTTCCAAACCATTTTAATAGAATCCCTTTTTAGTCTTTAACACCCTCATTAATACAATAATGTGTAGTTTAACATACATTACATTTACATAATGGTTTGTAATCAATACGATATTGTGTAGTTCAGTGTGCATTACCTTTATATGATAATTTGTAATTTAATATAATATAAAATGATTTAATGCAAAACATTGTTTTAATATATAATGATTTTATATGTTACTTTGTAATTTACGTGATTTAATATATAGTGATTCATTTATTATAAATGTTATAAATAATAATTTAATTAATGTGTTTAGTAATAAAAATTAATGTTAGATCTTAAACTTTTGCGATCCATATTGATAATAAGGTTGTCTTTGGGATTAATCACATTGTAGAGATTTGGTTTACATTTCTAACCAACTAATGTGGTTTATCCTCACGACAAATCACATTTGTTGGATGTTTCACACCGTTTGTCGTGAGGATCAACCACATTAGTTGGTTCGAAAAGTTGACCAAATCTTTACAATGTGATTAATCCAAAAAACAACCTTATTATCAATAAAAACTAAATAACATATTAATTTTTTGATAACTACTTTAATAATACAATGCATTAATATATTAATGTTTAATATTTCATATATTGTAGGTTTGAAGTTGAGATTTGGTACAACTGACATATTCAATTTTCTATCTTTCAAATCAATCTAGGATAAAAAAAATCTTAAGAGAAATATTGTAAAGAAAGTCATATAAATATATGAAATGGGATAGAAATAAATATGGAGGAGATACATTTATTTTTTTGCTCCACTATTTATATTTATTATAACACTAGGGTTTATATCCAGAGTCAACCATGGACAATCATGATCAATCATGGTCAACCATGGTTGATGATGGTCAACCATGTTTTATAGAATCAAACATGGTCAACCATGGTCAATCGTGGGAAAACATGTTTGAATTCCGTGTTGTAACAAAAATTGTCTCGATATGAAAATCAACCATGATCAACCATGGTCCAATGTTGCATTGTGATAAATATTTTCTTGATATGAAAATAAAACATGGTCAACCATGGTCCGACATGACATTTTCATAAGGATTGTCTCAATATGAAGATCAAACATGGTTAATCATGTTTACTTTAGTGTTTATAATATTGATATTAGTGTTTATATACATTGGGTTTATAATATTAGTCCTTTGGATTTAATCTTATTCCCTTAGGTTCATAATCCCTTGGGTTTTCTATTCCCATGGGTTTATAATATCAATCCATTAGGTTTATAATATTAATCATGGTAAATGACTGTCAATCATAGCCAACCATATTCAACCATGGCCAAACCATATGGATATGGAAATGAAACATGGTCAACCATGGTACAACTCTTTTTCCTCACAAATATTGTCTCGATATGAAAATCAATCATGGTCAATCATGGTTAACCATGGTTCAACGTTGCATTGTGACAAGGATTGTCTCTATATGGAAATCAACCATGGTCAACCATGCTTATTTAAGGGTTTATAATATTCATGTTAGGGTTTATATACGTCGGGTTTATAATTTTATTACCTTAGGTTTATTATTCCCTTGGGTTTATAATATCAATCCCTTAGGTTTATTGATGCCATGGTCTAATGTCGCATTGTGACAAGGATTGTCTCAATATGAAAATCAGCTATGCTCAACCATGTTTATTTTAGTATTTTTAATATTTATATTAGGGTTTTTATACCTTGGGTTTTTAATATTTGTCCCTCAGGTTTAATATTATTCCCTTAGGTTCATAATCCCTTAGGTTTATTGTTCCTTCTCAATTATAATATCAATCACTGGGTTATTATTCCTTGGTTAGCCATGGTTTATTATGATGCCAACCATGGGTCCAACATGGAATTGTGATAAGGATTGTCTCTATATTTAAATCAACAATGGTCAACCATGTTTATTTTAGGGTTTATAATATTCATGTTAGGGTTTATACACCGCAGGTTTATAATTTTTATACCTTAGGTTTATTATTCCCTTGGGTTTATAATACCAATCGATTGGGTTTATTGATGTAAGTGTTTATATTCCGAGGGTTTTAATATTATTCAACAATGGTCAACCATGTTCAAGAATGTTCAACCATGGTCCAATGTTGCATTGTGACAAGTATTGTCTCAATATGAAGAGCAACTATGTTGAACCATGTTTATTTTATTATTTTTAATATTTATGTTAGAGTTTTTATACCTTGGGTTTATAATATTAGACCCTTGGGATTAATATTATTCCCTTAGGTTCATAATCCCTTGCTGTTTTAGTATTAATCCCTTGGGTTTATTGTTCCTTCTCACTTATAATATCTAATTGCTTGCCTTTATTATTCCCTGGTCAACCATTGTTGATTATGATGTCAACAATGGTCAACCATGACCCAACATGGAATTTTGATAAGGATTTTATCAATATGAAAATAAAAGATGGCCAATCATGTTTACTTTAGCTTTTATAATATTTATCTTAGGGTTTATATACACTGGGTTTATAATATTAGTCCCTTGAGTTTAATATTATTCCCTTGGGTTCATAATCACTTGGGATTTTAGTATCAACCCATTGGGTTTATAATATCAATCCATTTGGTTTATAATATTAATCATTATCAACCATGGTCAATCATAACCAACCATGTTTAAACATGGTTGGTTATGGAAATCAAGCATGGTCAACCATGGTCTAACATTATGTTCGATAATGATTGTCTTGATCCTAAAATCAATGATGGTCAACCATGGTTGATCATGGGCCAATGTTGCATATTTGTGACAAGGATTGTCTCTATATGGAAATCAACATAGTCAACCATGTTTATTTTAGATTTTATAATATTAATGTTAGGATTTATATACCTTGGGTTTATAATTGTTATCCCTTAGGTTTATCATTCCCTAAGGTTTATAATACAAATCCTTGGGTTTATTGACTTAAGGGTTCATATTCCTATGGTTTAATCATATTCAACAATGGTTAACCATAATCAACCATTGTCAACCATGGTCCAGTGTCACATTGTGACAAGGATTGTCTCAATATGAAAATCAACCATGCTCAACCATTTTTATTTTAGTATTTTTAATATTTATCTTAGGGTTTTTATACCTTGGGTTTATAATATTAGTCCCTTGGGTTTAATATTATTCCCTTAGGTTCATAATCCCTCGGGGTTTTAGTACTAATCCCTTGGGTTTATTATTCCTTCACGTCTATAATATCAATCCGTTGGGTTTATGATTCCCTTAGGTTTACAATATCAATCAAGGTTAGCCATTGTCAACTATGATGAGTCATTGGGTTTTAGTATTAATCGCTTGGGATTATAGTTGGGTTTACCAATGTTTGGATTATAGTATTAGTCCCTTGAGATTAATATTATTCCCTTGGGTTCATAATATCAATTCCTTAGGCTTATAATATCAATCATGGTCAACCATAACCAACCATGACCAACTTTGGTCAATCATTGTCCGATCTCGCATTATGAAAAAAATTGTCTCCAGTTAGGGTTTATATACCTTGGATTTATAATATTAGTCCCTAGGGTTTAATATTATTCCCTTAGGTTCATAATCCTTGGGGTTTTAGTATTAATCCCTTGAGTTTACTGTTCCTTTGGGTTTATAATATCATTTTCTTGGGTTTATTATTCCTTGGTCATCCATGGTTTATTATGATGGCAACCATGGTCAACCATGGTCCGACATGGATTTGTGATAAGGATTAGGTCAATATGAAAATAAATGATTGTCAATCATGTTTATTATAATGTTTATACTATTTTTCTTAGGGTTTATATACATTTGGTTTATAATATTAGTCCCTTGGGTTTGATATTATTCCCTTAGGTTCATTATTCCTTAGGGTTTTAGTATTACTCCCTTGGTTTTATTGTTCTGTTAGGTTTATAATATCAACATGGTCAACCATTATTAATCATAGCCAACCATGGTCAATCGTCATTGAATGTCGCATTGTGACAAGGATTGTCTCACAATGAAATAAAACCATATTTATTTTAGTGTTTATAATATTTTATTTCGGTTTACCAATGTTGGGTTTATAATATTAGTCCCTTGGGTTTAAAATTATTCGCTTGTGCTCATAATCCCTTGGGGTTTTAGTATTAATCCATTGGGTTTATGTTTCCCTTGGGTTCATAATAACAATCCCTTGGGTTTATTATTAACTTGTGCTTATAATATCAATGATGGTAAACCATGGTTATCCATAACCAATGATGGTCAACTATGGTCAATCATTGTTGGATCTCACATTATAACAAAATTATCTCCACTTAGGGTTTATATAGCTTGGGTTTATAATATTAGTCCCTTGGGGTTAATATTATTTCCTTAGGTTCATAATCCCTTGGGGTTTTAATATTAATCCCTTGGGTTTATTATTCCTTTGGGTTTATAATATCAATTGCTTGGGTTTATTATTCCCAGGTCAGCCATGGTTTATTATGATGTCGACCATAGTCCAACATGGAATTGTGATAAGGATTGTCTCAATATGAAAATAAACGATGGTCAATCATGTTTATTTTAGTGTTTATATTATTTTTCTTAGGGTTTATATATATTGGGTTTATAATACTAGTCCCT
>APFE030191962.1:9176-21608 GCA_000404065.3 Pinus taeda
TCCTCCTTCACTTCGAAACCTGCATTCACTAACAATCAAACGATTACATAGCACCTGAATATCTCATAAAATAAAACATATTCAACATATAGAACAAGGAGTATATGAAACAACTCATTAATAACAAATTGTTGAGAAGAATGGACTTATTTGTATTAATAGGGAACAAAAGAAACCATTACAACCTGAGCCTTGGTGTTGTGCAAGTTCCTCCCAGGGTCCAGCAAGAGTTTTCCTTTACTTTGATAAGCTCACGCACTTCCAAATGAAACAAGAAAGGATGGTAATCTCTCCTCACAAGCTTCTACAAGGAAGTCCTAATTCCAGCAGCATCTACCCTTTGGAATGTTCAGCTTTCAACCTCCCCTCCTCTGGCCCAATGCCTGTATTTATAGTGTTCTAGAGGGAGTTATTCAGGTCCAACATCAATGGGATACTCCCTCTTTTGGATGGGGTAGCTCCTCTCTTGATGGGATAAGTTCCTCTATCATAGGGATGCATGAACCATCTGGAGGCGCTCAATACACGTCAAAAAATCTTCTAGAATGCTCTATAAATGACCACATGTAACTTTTTTAAGATGAAACTCGTGCCTTTTGACCATTACAGGAGTACACACCCATCCCTTGACTTACAGAGCGTACAAGTACGCAGGTACAATGAGCTTGGGATGCATACACGTAGGCAAGGTAGAGAGAACCTACGTACCCAGAGATAAACATGATTTTAAATGACTTTCTCTCTTTCTTGAAGTTTGACATGGAGAGCAGAGGTATAAGGCTTGACAAGGAGGATAGTATGACTGTTGATGGAGTCATACTAACTGCAGATAGTCATGGTGAAAATTTTTAGTGTAACAGTATCATAACTAGAACCTTGTTGACGGCTTCTACTTAGCCATTGGCCTAAGGATAGTATGGAGTTGAGCTATCATGTCGCAAGCCTAGCTGGGTTTTTAGCTTAGTCATCATATGATTATGGAAATACTTATCGTGATTAGTGACGATAGTCTGAGGGACTCTGAATCGTGAGATAACATGATTAAATAAAAATTGCTCTGCTGTGTGACCATCTTCGGATAGTGTGGGCATCGTCTCGACCCATTTTATGAAGTAATCAACGGAAACGATGATATACCCATGCCCCCCGGCCGAGCGAGGGTTACAGGTCATATAATCAATGCCCAATTTTGCAAAAGGGCCGATGGTAACAATAGGGTGCAATGGAGCGGGAGGCGCATGCATCTTCCACTGGTAGATTTGGCACTCGTGGCAGGAGAGGACGACAAGAATGTAGTCCTTAAAGATGGATGGCCAAAAGTAACCGGCATGGAGGATCTTTTGAGCAGTAGCATATCCAGACATGTGACCACCACAGGCACCAGAATGGCAGTCATTTGAAACTCGCTTAGCTTCCTCGAACGTTAAACATCGGCAGAGAACGGAGTCGGTGCTGAGACGGTATAGGGTGTCCCCAATAATACGATAGGGTTGAGACTGATGGCGAATCCATCGCCAATCGTCCTTAGACACATCGGGATGAAAAGAGGACGTCTTCAGATAGGCAATGATATCCCCGTACAAGGGATCGAGGGTGTTGATTAAGAATAGGGTTTCATCTGAAATATGGTCCTCTAACCGAGAGGGCACGGTAAGAGATGGCAAAGAGCAAAGCAACTCAGCAAGGACAAGGGATTTCTTAGACTTGGCAGTGGTGAATTCCAAGTTGAACTCTTGGAGGATAAAAATCCACTTTGAGTACTTGCCCCCCAGCAACTGACACGACAAGATGTACGTCGTCGAGTTGCAATTAGAAACCACTGTCGTAGTGCACAATAAGATATAATGGCAGAAACGTTGGATGGCACAAACGGTGGCCAATGCCAAGTTCTCGATGTGAGCATATCGAGATTCTGTATCTAATAGATTGTAGTTGAGATAATAAATGACATGCTCAGTGTCATTGTCATCATCTTGAACGAGAACCATGCCAATAGTGGTATCGACAGTGGCTAGATACAGAGTGTAGTCATGATGATAATTAGGAGGATGCAACAATGGAGTAGAAACAAGAAGAGCCTTGAGGCACTCGAAGGACTCTTGAGCAGCAACATCCCAAATAAAAGTGGTGTCCCACTTTAATAACCGCGAGAAACCTTTGGCCACTTTGGCATAGTTCAGAATGAAGCGTCGTAAAAAATTCACTTTGCCCTGCAAACTTTGCAATTGATGCAAAGAAGCAGGGGGAGGAAGATTCAGAATGGCCACAACTTTAAGGGGATCCAAACGGATGCTCTCTCAGGAGACGATGAACCCGAGAAGTCTACCAGACTCTATGCAGAAGACAGACTTATGTGGATTGAGCCGGATGCGGTAGTGTCAATAGCGGAGAAATATTTCGCAAAGGTGAGTGGGATGGTTCTGACATTTAGCTGAATGAGTTGGTAGATCATCCAAGTAAGGTTTCACAATGTGTCAAATATCATGGAATGCATAAGACATCACACGTTGGAAGGTAGCAGTGGCATTTTTCAAACTGAAAGGGAGCTTTTTGTAGGCGAAAGTGCCCCACGGATAGATAAAGGCAGTCTTGTGCTGATCGGTGGGCGCAATATTAATCTGGTTATAACCAGAAAAACCATCCATGAATGAGTATATTTCACTTCCAGCACACTCATCAATGAGCTAGTCAATGAAGGGTGTGGGGTAGTTATCTTTGGAATAGGCTCAATTAATATCACGGTAATCAACACAGACCCTGATGGTGCCCTGTTTTTTAGTCACAGGGACGATACTGGAGACCCAATCTGTGAGTGGGATGGGGTAGATGAAACTAGTCTTAAGAAGCTTTTCAACTTCTGCTTTGATAGCCGTAGCCTTTCAGGGGTGCATGGGGGCGTAAACGCTGTCGAACAGGCTTAACACCTGGATACATGGGTATCTCATGCACCACAATGCTAGGATTGATGCTGGGCATTTCTTCGTAAGACCAAGAAAACACATCATGGAACTCACAGAAAAGATCAATATAGAGTTGAATCTCCTTAAGAGTACAAGTTACTCCTACATAGATGTGCTCGACAATCCCTGGTTTAACGGAGATGTCGATCAGCTGGGTTTGCGTGATGTTTCCAATGTTCCCTTCAGAGGACACTTGATAAACTTGAATGGGTACCTGAATGGGTTGGAAGGGGAGACAAGGAGCAAACTGCTCGAGACAGGTGAGCATTTCCCAGTGGGCAGGGAGGAATGAGGAGTGATGGTGGTGATCAGACCAAGGGAGTTCCTCGAGAGACATGGTCTTGATAATGGCTTCATCAGAAGGAAATATTTCCTTTAAAGGGTCTAAAGAAGTGTCGTCTCCAAGCCAAGGGGAATGAGCGTACGAGTTGAGAGCTTTGCTTGAAGGAGTAGATTCAGGAGGGGGAGCCGATGCATAAACAATCTCGACGTACTTGAGTTCAGCAGGACTCAACGGCATCTCATCGCCCCAAGATCCTATTTGATCAGTGGGGGGAATAACCCACGGATCAGAGTGAACATAAATCATATTAATAGGAGCGACGTTCGAAGGTGGGAGTGAGAAGACACCCATAAGGGTAGGATCTTTAAAGAGTCCAGCTCCCACACTTTCCCATGGAATAGAGGTATGCTCCACAAAAGGCACGTTGCCTTCGGCAGAGGAGGCGAAGAAAGACAGCTGGTCTACTATGATGATCTTCCCCTGATGAGGGAAATAAATGACATGAAATAGAGATGAAGCCATGGCTCGCATGGCATATGTCTAGCTCTAGCCCAAAAGGAGGTTGTAAGTTAGATTGGCATCAATGACTTCAACTACCACTTCGACCGTCTTCCCTTCCAAAGTAATAGGCAAATGTTGGAGTATACCATAAGGGTGAGACTCTCTCCCATCAAAGGCTTCCAAAGTCGTAGGAGACTGACTCAGAGTCAAAGAACCAATAGCCTTCCAGCAAGCAACATACATTATGCAAGTTTAAGCACCTTCATCAATAATGGTACGATGAATCATTATAGAGTTGATGATGACCTGGATAAGGAAGGCAATTTGGTGAGGAAGTCTCGGTATATGGCTATCGAGGTCAAAAGAAATCAAATCCGAGTCGGCCGGGTCGATGCTACCGATAGCTGATAGCTAGAACTTCCTCTAGGAGGGGTAGCTCTGGAGAACTTCTAGGGTGGACATAGCTAACAGAGCCTAGGCTAAGTCCTCAATGATGTTATAGTGTTTAGCAACATGAGAATTAGGGTTGTAAGAAGATTTCCTGAGTACACCTTTAGGAGGGGGTTGGACAGGCGTCTCAGTGCTAGGTCTCTTAATATGGAGTGGACTAGAATTGGATGGAGGAGCACTAGAGGGGACCTCAGGCTCTTTCTCGGTAGGTGACATATATTCTTTTGCTTGAGTATTAATGTGAATGGGGAATGTCCCAGCCATAAACACTTGGGAACCAAAAGGAGAAGAGGATTGGGATGGATTAGCCACCATTTGTGTTTTCTATGAGGGAAAAGGTTCTTTTAGCAATGTAGGAGTCCCAGGAGCACCTTTCAACAAATGACTAACTTCAGACCACCTCAGGTAGTCTTTGGTATAGTGATCCTCGTCACAAATAAGGCAGGATACTTGGGCTTGCGTTTGGTTCCCTCTTCGGGTGGAGGTTTAGCGGAATCCTGCTTCGGTTGATCAACTTTATTCTTTCCTTTTCCTTTATTTTTTCCTTTCGACTGGTGGACTGGACGACGTTAACTTCAGAAGTATTACTGGAATTGGATACAACCTAAGAAGTATTTTCATTTGAGGCATTCAACTTTTGCTTCCCAGGTTTCACGGAAGATTTCTTAGAAGGTGGATTGACAGAACCAATGATACCGTCAACAAATGGTGTTGGTGGGGCTTTGGAAGTTCCGGGCCTCGGGGCATTAGGAAAATAATCATACAGCGTACCAGACTGGGAATAAACCAAGTCAAGGTACTGAGCACGCGCAATAGCCTGCTCTTCAATTACACATGCCCCCATAGCAATGTCCCATGCTATTGGACCGACGAATGAGGTCGTGAACCAGTCGGTCAGGAGCTGATCAGGAATCCAAAACTTAATCAAATAGCGACGCCCTCTCCATTCATGGATATGATTGGAGATGTGCGTATCCGTTGTTTGTTTAAGGGATTTCAGGAGATGTGTGCCCGTTTCATATCGAATCGGTAACTGAAAATGAGTTAAAAATGCCATAGCCAACAAGTTAAAATCCTGAAAAGATCTGCGAGCTAACTCAATATACCACTTAGCAGTAGATTCGATGAGGGTCCTTTGAAAAATTAGGAGCCGGATTGAATCATCAAGCCACGAATTTGACGAACGCCATAGATGATAAGTCATAATGTGGGCTTGGGGGTCTTCTCCAGCTTTGCCATCAAATTTGGGACAATCACCGGGAATCTTATTTGGAACTGGTGGCCAATACGGATTATGAAGGATAGGATCATTGGTTAGTTCAGACACATCCAGTAACTCTAACGTTGCGAAAAAGGGTCACTGAGGATTAAAGGACATCTGAGGCTGTGGGTAGGAGGTAGAACCAGAGTTCCAACCAGTTGCTTACTGCCCCCATTGATTTTTTCCAGACGGGTTTGGCCTAAGAGGGTTCTGCCGGTAAGGATTTTGTCCGTAGGGGTTGTAGCTATAACTGGATGGCTGACCCTGGACTTGCCCCCCAACATTCCATTGATTACCAACTTGGCCTGCAGGAGCAACATACGGTTGTTGGTAATTCTGATAAGGACTTGCCTACAGTCGTTGATAATTTTGATACTGGGCAAATTGAGTTTTCCCTAGGGATTGCTGGAAACCATAAGGCAATTGGGCTCCAAACTGAGTCTAAGGGCCAGTCTGCATTTGATAAGCAGGTTGAGATTGAGATCCAACTTGCATTTGAAGAACGAATTGGGTCTGGAGCCTAGACTGGCGCTGAAAACCGGGTGGATCTTGAGAAGCAACAATCATTTGAGTGCCCGGTTGAGCAGGCCCAGATGGATGTCCTTGAGAGATCTGAGGCTAAGCCACCTGGCTAGAAGGTTGACCTAGATGAGATTGAGATTGGCCCATTTGCCTAGAAGGTTGAGCTTGCTGGGAATTGGGTTGTCCTTGCACAACTGAGTGTTGTCCTGATGGATCGGATGGCTGAGCAGACTAGACAGTTGGTTGACCTGATTGGATTTGAGGTTGACCAACTTGTCCAGATGGTTGACCAGACTGGACAATGGGTTGGCCTTGCTATACATAAGGCTGACCGACCTGCCCGGAAGGGTATCCCTGCTGGACATCAAGTTGACTTTGTTGCATGTAAGGTTGTCATGGATTTCCAGAGGGTTTCCCAAGATAAGTAAAAGATGATCCACCATTAGCCGAAGGTTGTCCCTGGAAGGGTTGTCCTTGTGGGCCTCCAGATTGCCCTGGATAAGGTTGTCCGTAATACTGCTACCCATAGGAGGGCTGTGTGTAAGACGATTGACCTTGATAAGGTGGCCCTTGAAAATTCACAGGGGGTACTTGGCCACCACCGTAACTAGTGGTACCCCAAGCAACAGCTAACGGGACTGTGACCTCAACCGCAGGCTGAGATGGCAAAGGCCTGTGGTGATAAAGGTGAGATCCTTGAGAATTATAATAATGAAACGAGCCTTGCATGCCTGGATTCTGAAGAGCATGCAAATATTGATCATATGCCCCCCCTACTGGAATGGAACCAGAAGAAGGTGGGGCATTAAGTATAGGATCAACAACTCTGGATGCGGATACTGATGGGCCACTATTCACCGATCTGGGGGAAGGTCCAACAATAGTGATCACAACTAAGGATGCAGTGACGGCACCTACAACAGGTGCTGAAAAAGCCACAGAGACAGTTGGAATAGATGGGACTGAGGTGACATACGCATTGTGAATTTGAGGAATAAAAGACTCCGAAGTCGAAGTGATGGTATGAGACCAGATAGAATTCATAAGGGAGGTCATAGAACCAATAACATCCCTCAAAGCCCTATAGCGTAAGGGCAACGTGACACTAAGAGGGGTGACATTGAAGGGTGGAGTTTCCACTGGGATAGGAATTTCACTGCTCATCGCAACATATCCTTCACTTGTGATGGGGGATGTGTCATCCATGTAAGAAGAAGACATTGGGACCGAAACACTAGGAGGAGTACCAGGAATATCTTCTTCGGAAGGCTCCCAAATGGGGTTCCAATGAATATCGTAAGCCTCGTCTTCTGGAGCACGAGATTTAATTGGTTGGACACTTCGAATAATAGGGAGAGTATCACTACCAACCGGGATCTCGGGAGCAAGAGAAGAGGGAGACCCTTGGTCAGATGGAACGAGAGACGGGATCGGTGATTCCACCAGGATTATTCGATTCAAAAACCCTAGGCAAACTAACGAGAAAAAACCCTACTCAAGCTAATGCAAACAAGATCTAACAGGGTAAATGTGAATGTGGCTGAATAAATTTTAAGACACAAGGACACAACTTGACCTTTTGATCTTTAAAGAGTTGAGAAAAGGACCAAAAGATGACCCTAGTCACCTTCGAATGTTTAATGAGCCTAAAGTGACAAGTGCTCAGATGAACCTTTTCTTTTAGGGAGTCCGAAAAGGAGCGAAAGTGACTACTCTGGAGAACTAGGCAAAAGGTCTACTAGACAATCCGTAAAACTGCATATACACCTTGGTAGTCATATGAAAACCAAGGACTTTCCGTACGGCAGTCAATCTTCCCGAATGCTGTGTTCAGTGCATTACGGTTTGTAAGGTGGTAGACACGGCTTCCTATGGATAAAGGATGATAAACCTAGTGGGGTCTCCCAACATATACTCGATGGTACATGGGAGCACAATTCCGTATTAGACCACTATTGAGTCACAAAAGGAGGAATCACCCAACCTTGAGTGGAACAAAAAGTGACTAGGTTTAATGACGCTGGAGCACGTCTATAGCCTAGACCTCCAAATAGTGTGCATTAAGTTCCAATGCATTGTTAGGTTCATTCAGTTCATTTTAGAGTTGATCTTGGATTATGTTTTAGTTTTCAGGCCTTACCATGTGTATATAATAAATCCTAGGATGCAGCTAGAATGCACGAAAAATCCTTTTTCTTCAATGAACACCTACCTACGGGAGGGTAGAGAGATAATTTCCAAACCAAGAAAACCAAGACAACAAATGCAGTCACTCAATGCATACAGACACCAATTCCTAAAGTGCACAGATACTACTAATGAGAGATCATATCATTTGCTTTCCAATATGCAAACTTGAAATGAAAATTCACTTTTACTTTCGTACTAAACGAATGCAATCTTTTTGATTTTGATGTCTTTAAATCTAGAAGAAACAAGTAAGAAACAAGAAAGTGTGGAAAATCCCAGTTGATCCAAACAGTTGTAATCTTTGTTCAGTAGCGAAAAGAAATCGAATTGATGCCAAAGATTGGTTCAATAACTTTCACTAAACAATCAACCAAAAACAGGCTAAGGGGAAGGCTCAATCAAACCAACAAGAAGCCACAAATGAACCTTGAGCAAACAAGCAACCAAGCCAATAGATTCAAGGAACTTGAAATAGTGATCTAGGTCACATAAGCAAAAAAAACAACATTCATTCACCAAAGCTCACAAGAAAGTGCCTTAACCATGAACAGTGAAAAACAAGTCATTAAGCAAGTGAGAAAAGCAAGGGACGAGTAGGACTGATGGACTCAGGAGGAAGAGTTGAGAAAATCAGTTCTACAGCAATCAGAGCGGGCAATACACAACCAACAAGCACTGATAAAGCACTAGCCGCAGCAACAAAGTGATGTCAGCATGGAACTACATGACTTTCCTGCGATGGTCCGATTTTCAAAACTGTTGCGACTGTGAGGCGTAATTATGCGATGAATAGGATATTATAAAAGGGTGAGCATGATGACAGCGCGACTGTTAAAATTAAATCCGTGATGATGTTCAAAACAATTACAGGCGAACGAAAACTCCCAAATTAAAGACAGCCAGTCCTTCAATCATATAGGGGTATTTCCCAGATCAACCCAGGAAACTCAGAGGACTGATAACTAATCCCCAAAACTTCAAAAGGTACCAAATCAAAAAAATCAAGGCAAGAGAAAACAAGGAAAACAAAGTCCAAAACCCTCCCTAGTGGAGTTGCCAATTTGTGATGCAGGAAAGTGTTCCCTCTATGGATAGAGGCAACCCCTCTAGCCCTAGAGTGGATCTATCCACAAACAAAGACAGATGAACAATAGCTTTCCTTAAACAGTTAAAGTTGGAGGCCTACCTCAACCGGTGGTTGATGGAGTTCCATTGCGCTGCTCCAGCTTCCGCTTCCTTCTCCTCAATGACTAATCAACCTGAAACAAAGCAAAGGAAATACAACAAAGCACGTAACGAGATACAACAATGAACTATTTACTCACAAAGTCAAGAAGTCATGAGCTATCAAGTACTTTACATACAAGACATTGAAAAACATCATTGATTGCATTAATAATGAAACAAGAGTCAACTTACAACCAAAGTCTTGACGTCACAAGCCTTCTAAGAAGGGTCCAGCCAGCATGTTCTTCAAGCATTCACTCTTTGAAGATGGATCTCCCAACATACAAGAGCTCTCTCACTCATAAGTTTTAACAATCCCACACTTGTCACTCTCACACCAGCTATCTAGCAAACTCACAAACACTAATAGCACTACTCAACTAGCCAACTATTAGGAACTACCAATGCATATCAATGGTGAGAGTTTAAATAGGAGAAGGAATCTCCATGAAAGGTGGAAGAGAGAGCTTATCATCAAGGAAGGTGTTTGGTAAATTTAGTATTCCTAAATTGATATCATTAATTGTCAACCAGAGGCTCGTAAGCTGATGAAGTGAAGGTGTACTATATGTACTTAAGCAACCTCTTAAATCTTTTTGTCGTTTGGGGGTGTTGTTTGTGATTAATTTATCTTCCTAATATGGAGTGATGTATTTATAAACAAATGAGTGATGGTGTGTATGGAGTGAATTCTAGATGAGTGAGGGTGTGTGATTAGTGGTTTCTAACTACTTGCTAAAAAGGAAAATACTTGAAGGAAATAAATGAATTAAAATGAGCTGAAAGCAAAGAACCACTTTCTAATGGTATTAGACACCATTCATGCTGCTGCAAAATAAAAAGTAAGAAAATCACTTAAAAGACCAATGATAATGTTTATCTCTTCCTAACTCTCTGCCTCTAACACATAGTACTGTGTAAGACACGATTAGGAAGTAGCTAAAGATAAGTCTAAGAAATGATAAAAATGAGAAAAATCTACTTTAAAGACTAGTTATAATGTTTTGCTCTTTCTAACTCTCTGCCTCTAACACATAGTATTGTGTAAAGCACGATTAGAAAGTAGTTAAAGAGTAGTCTAAGAAAGTACCCAAAGTCAGCTGCAAGTTATTAGTATTCTGATCTCAAGAAGATAAACAATTTATAATAAAGAGACCATTCATATGTTAGCAGACAGATTTGAGAAATAAAACTAAAAATCAGCTATGAAAATAAAGTAAAAGGCAGCAACTTTGAATCTGTCAACTGAACTACCACTAGATATAAAGCAAATACATAACACACAAGCAATCTCGGGTTAAAAACCTGCAAAAGAACAATGTTGATCAACTTAAAATAAAGGCTGAAAATGAAATAACATGAAAGCAAATTACGCTGTACATATGTCAAGAAAAGGAAATGCTGAATAGAAATAAGGAAATGTTGAACATAAAATACTGTACAAGGCTAACATGAACAGGGTCCCTCCATTCATATAACCCAAAGAAGACTCAAGGTATTGAAAACTTCAGAACATCACTGCTTCTATTACTCCATGTGCAGAAAATCACAGTCAAGAGTGCTAGAACAACACTACTAAAACAAAGTCTTGAAATGTACTAAAATTATAACAAGTTCATAAAAACACAGCAATTAAAAAGTTAAATAAGCGTACGCAGACGCAAGTTTTTATAGGCATCTGAAAGATAGCCTAATGCGTACAACTAAAACTGAAAAACAACTAACTGTAATGCGTAATTAAGGTTCAAAACACGTCATAAGCCTGCGTGGATGAGCTGGAGGTTCTGGTCATTATGGGCATTGAATCCAGAGTTGGATTATGTCTCCCACAACCTGCGTAACACAGACAAGTCACCGTTTGGACTGACGTGACCCAACAACTTACGCATCACCGTTAAGCTGCCTTTGTTGACCGTAACTTGACCCTTGTTGACCGAAGGTGCAGATGACGTGGATGGATGAACCAATAGCACAGGAACCTCGATCACCTTGATTCCTAAGTGCCCATGTGGCTCATTTGGAAAAATGACACGTGGAACCTTGAGATTAATAAAAAGGCTGCGGAATCACCAGATGGCTGCGGAATCAGCAGATGGCTGCGGAATCGGCAGAGGGCTGCGGAGTGCCTGTAAATATGTCAAAATCTAAACAAAACAGTCACACATTAGCAAAGATCACTTGATCATGCTTAATGACATCTAATGTAATGATCTGGGTGGTTTTACATTGAAAATGAGGCAAAAGAGAGAGGTTAGTGATGAAAAACAGTAGGTAATAGTGGATGATGAGGTGTAAGTTAGAGGCTCCACATACCCCCACTACGAGGGCATTGCATGTCCTCATGCAAAAATACTGCTTAATCAACCTGCTGTGATGCCTCTGCCAAGACATCTAATCTTCTCCTCTTCCTCCGTGTAGAGATATCAATTCTCGGTCTTTTCATCAGACATCTAAATCTCAAATTAATCAAATCTCTGTTTAGCCTCCTGCATCTTTTCTTGAAATTTTTGTTTTCCTTTTGCAACAGACCCATATGAAGCATGGTGTTATCTTGGATCATCTTATCCACTTTAGATTGCTCTTTCAATTTTTCATTTTCTTGTATGATATGGCAATTTAGAACCTCAATCTCAAAAATTTCTTGTTTTAATGAGTGAACTTGTTGCTCCAAAGGTTGAACATTGCTTGGGTCAGCAGCTGCTTGCTCCAGCGTCTCCAAATAATTATAAACTTTCTGCTGAACCGGGTCAACTTCAGGTGACTTCTTTGGACTCGGTTCATACTCAAATTCAGATCCATGTTCCTGCTCAGGTTCATGCTCAGATTCATGCTCAGATTCAAGTTTATGTTCAAAGGGACTTTCCTCACGTGGAGGACTAGTCTCAAAAGACTCAGCATGTGGAGGACTTGTAGCAACCTTTTCAGGTGTGCCTAAGTCAATAAAGGATGGCCCTTTGTTCTTTGTGGCCTTCATTTTGCCTTTTAATCTACTGCTCCTTCTTACGGTGGTAGTGCTCTGTTTTTCTTTTTGTACCTTT
>APFE030191977.1:0-51797 GCA_000404065.3 Pinus taeda
CTAAAAGACTTGGGATTTTATATACTACCTCAGAATGTTCAAATTTAGTTGGATACACTGATAGTGATTGGGATGGAAGTGTAGATGATCGGAAAAGCACTTTCGGTTATGTTTTTCACATGGGTTCAGGAGCCATTTTATGGACTTCTAAGAAACAGCCTATCGTGGCGTTGTCTACAACAAAGGCAGAATATGTGGCAGCTACAGGAGCAACATGTCAAGCAATTTGGATGAGAAGGATGTTGAGAAGCTTAGGCCAGGAGCACACAAAAGCGACAGTGATTTTTTGTGACAATAGCTCAAGTATTGCATTATCAAAGAATTCAGTGTTTCATAAGAGAACGAAACACATTGACACAAGGTTTCACTACATCAGGGAATTGGTAAGCAATGCAGAAATTGTCTTAGAACATTGCAGGACTCAGGAAAATGATGCAGACATTTTGACAAAGCCATTGGACCAGAAAAGCTTCGAATTTTTGAGGAATTGTTTAGGTATGACTGAACGCCCAGCAGTTGAAATTAAAGGGGATTGTTAAAAATGTAATTTCACCTGCCGCGTAATTAATTTCTAGTGAAACCATTTAGGAAAACCACCCAATTAATTTCCAGCGAAACCATTTAGGAAAACCACCCAAACCCCATCAGATCGCTTTTGCTCAGCAATTGGTTTTCGTACAAACGCACCCGGTGCAATAAGATTTTTACGTGTGTCCAACTGTACGTCTCCAAAACCACTTTCCATCGGAACGTAAAGTTCGGTAACAAAGGCTCTCCCGATATTGTTATGAACCATTCGATTGCGAGGATGATTGTCCACCGTCCGATTATTCCAAAGCTGCATTCAGGCCTGGAGGGAATGACATTGCGTAAATTTTTGGGTTTACAGCCATTTATTTCAGTCAAGTAATTAATGTTATTTACCTCGGTTCATAGGATATTGGTAAAGCTTTTAATTTTAATTTTTTTTTTCTTACGAAGGTATGGGCATAGGTAAATGTTTTTAAATTTTAATATTTTTAATATGTACGGGAGTATGGTCATATACGCAATGTAATTTTCTAGTTGCATATGCATAGTATGTGTTATGCTTTTGTTTTTGTGTTGACAATTTTTCTGTAATGAAGTAGTGAAACGGACAAGAGTGCAAGGAAGTTTATGTAGAAAAATACAGGGGAGCATGTAATGAAATAGGGGAAGCAGTGTGCAGGTGAAAAACACACACGACAGTGTGAATGTAACAATAGACTTCTGAAATGAACTGAAGTTTGCACATCAGTGCGAGGTTGAAGGCAAAGAAAAATGAAGATGAAGTTTTGTAATATGCAAAGTGCATAATGTCATTTTTATTTTTACAAAAGTATATGTAAAAATTTGTTTTAGAGCAGTAAATGTAAATGAGATTTTCACACAGCTTAAAATTTCAGGAGAGAGTAACTTTTGTTATTGAATTTCTTTTGGTGAATCCCTCTGAGTGAAAGAGGATGAATTTTGTATTACTCTTTTATTAATGAATATAAAGTCTTTTATGGGTGTGTAATACTCTGTTCTCGAAATATTTTAAGCTTCCATATATTAAAGATCCTGGAGAAAAATAGAGCATTGTCTCTGTGTGCAGTTTGTTTGTTTGTTTTTGGGATTTTACGAGAAAAATCCTCAACATATATCACATAAACCTAACTATTTGAATATAAAGTCTGTATGACATATGTTTAAAGTAAAACTAATCTTAAATGTTTTAAATCAATAACTAAGATTGACCCATCTCTTTAAATTTGATACGTGTAGATATTTGGGATTCGATTCGTAAGGCTGATTTCCAGCTAGTACCACTGCAAGGAAAGCAACGAATGAAGGCCTCTGCAATTGCTGAAGGTAACATTACAGCCGGTATTACCAGCGCACCGAACTTACCAACAAGGATACATGATGATCAACAAGAGACTATGACTAGAATTAATCAGCAAATTCAGCATGGCCAACCAACCAGTAATACGAAAGGCACAACAAATAGTAATAATATTTCCAGTTTCTTGTTGATGCCTGAACATCTGCATAAGTGCAGTAGTTCAGTGGACACTACACAAAATCTTATCAACCAGCCGATCCAGTGTGGTCAAGCAAGAAGTAAAACGTCAAGCGCAACAGATAGTGGTACTCCCAGTTTCTCGTTCATGGATAAGCTTCTCCAAGAGTCCACTACTGTCGCCAGCACTGCACAAAATAATAGTAATCATCAGATGCAGCATGAGCCATTCAGTAATACACATGGCGCAGCAGATAACATTTTTTCCAGTTTCTCGTTGATGTATGGGCCTGTCAACGAGGGCAGCACTCTGCTCGACACTGCACAAAATTATAATAATCAGCATATCCAGCATGACCAACCATTCAGTGATATTTCCAGTTTCCTGTTCATGGATGAGCCTCTCTACGAGTGCAGTACTGTGGCCAACTCGGCACAAAATAATAATAATCAGCAGATCCAACATGAACAACCATTCAGCAATATTTCTAGTTTCTCGTTGACGCAGGGAACTGTCAACACTGCACAAAATCATATTAATCAGCAGGTCGAGTCTCTTCATGAGTTGAGTACTCTGGTCGACACTACAGTACAAAATGATATTAATCAGCAGATCGAGCCTGTGCAACGAAGTGGTAATACGTCAAGGGGCACAGCAGATAGTGGTATTTCCAGTTTCTCCTTGTTGAAGAAGACTCTCCATGAGTTCAGCATTCCGGCCAGCACTGTACAAGATGGCACATTTCCAACTTCAAATGCTCATTCTATGCCGAAAAAGATTGAAAGTTTCAGTGAGTTAATCGATGTAGAGAAGGATTATTCCATGGACTATGGGACCCGTCCCGGGAGCCCGTAAGGACCCAGACTATCTCTGGAAAACACACCAGTTGGGGCAAGTGAACCCTTGCTCCAAAAAATAAACTGAAGCAACGAACGTAGGACATCAAGAAAACTCTATAGTATACTGGGTTGAAAAAGATGGTTGATTTGATTTGCATATTGTTTTGGAAAGTCGTGTCTAAACTCACAGTTGATTATGGGCGTGTTGTCTGGTTTCGAAAGAAAACAGGGAGAGAAACAATTATAGATTAGCTCAATATTCCTGCGCTTTAATAGATATTCATGTCTTTTTATTATGGTGTATATATTAATTTTATAGTTGATTAGGGAAGTATTTTTTCCGAAAAACCGGGAGATAAAAAATTATAGATTAGCTCTATATCACTGCTATTTTTTTTAATTGTTATTTATATTATTATTTTTATATTATATTTTAGTATTTAAAATATATGTTTAAGTTTATAATTAAATTCATTTGAGGGTGTCTGAATTTATTTAGTTAAAAAAATAGGAAGGACAGTGATAGCATATGGCTTTCTCTATACTTGAATGTTGTTTTTGTACAAGGATTTTAAACTGGTTCATTTCATTATGAGAATTGGGTTTTTTTCGGATTCAATGATTAGGTTATACAGTTTTGATGTCAATACATATTTTTCAATTTTATTGACCGGGCTTCCAACTATAAATTTTTTAATGGGTATTGTCTATATTTTTTTACAGAGACATGCGTAGTTTCATCTAGATTTCTTTCCCCTTCCAGACTGTGTGCATGCAGCCTGTCAAGGCTTTACCCATCCATGATAGTATTACTTACCTCAGCATTCACTTAATTACTCAGCTTACTATTTCTTTTAGCCACAATAATTGTTATTCATCATAGGTCCAAAGGTTACCTACCTCGCTAGGCTTTGTCTCTCATATTTTATATGGGTTTCCTTTTCTCTTCTTGGTTGTCGCTATTGCATTTCAATATTAGATGGGGAGGATGTTTTACCTTCAGATGCTTACACCTTTATAAAAAATACAGACTTAATAGAGTATTTTCTTGTTTGATTCTGTATTTTCAGTTATTCCATTTGGTATTGCTTTTAAATTTAGATCTACTCTAATAGTTTTACTACTCTTTTTTCTCAGCAATAAAACCATTATATAAAAGAAAACTTTAACTCTGCAACCTACAAAATTTTCCAGCATACTTATCTGAATAGCACCCAATGAATTCACTGAGAGAAGGATCTCTCGTCCCAACAACGAGAAACACAACAACAATAAACACAACTACGTACAATCTAACCCTGATATTTCAGTCTCCAGAAGAGTAAATGACAATGACCTCTACGGTCTATTCTCGCATCATGATCTCTCAGGTCTACCCAATAATCTCACAATCACTCAAGGACTCCACTAGTTCACAGCCTAGGTCAGGTCTATTCTCGCATCATGATCTCTCAGGTCCACCGAATAATCTCACAATCACTTAAGGACTCCACTAGTTCACAGCCTAGGTGAGGAGTGCCTCAATGGAAGCGTCCTAACTTAAATTCATTTTTTCCTTCCTCTTTCTGGTGCCTCCATTTTTCATTCCTTCTTTTGTTGGCCTCCCTTTTCCCACCGAGACATTTTTCTTTAAGGAGAGAGTTGTCTCTGACCTTTTGGTACATGAAGTTCTCATTTTGGGTCTTTTTTTTCATGATTTCCAAGACTTCATCATTTAACCAAAGTAAATTAAATGATAATAATAATAATAATTTTTAAACATCATTGTTTCACTATGACTTTTTAAGAAGACCATTATTTACCCAATTATAGAGTAAAATTAATTATAAAATGTTTTGAGTACTTCATGGTGTCACATCTTCCCCCATTGGGCATAAGAACTTACTCACTCTTCACTCTTGCCCTTGGAATAGGTATTAATATGCTTTTAGCATAAATTAGCATTTTTCCAAGTGGCCTCTTCTAGGCTAAAGTGTTTCCACCAAATTTTAACTTGGGTGATAACTTGCTTCCATAATATTGTTTCTCTTTGGTCCAGAATACGCAAATGTTCTACTAGAAATTTGTCATAACCATAATAAATTTGTCATAATTTTAACATTTCTTTTAATAAAATAGGAACATGTATACATACCTAGTCATATATATCTAAAAAAACATCCTTGAATTTACTTCACCTCTAACTAACTAATTACATGCCTCAGGTCCTGTATATACCTTTTTAGTAATGATACATGAAATACATTATGAACTAGGATGTGACTAAGTGCGAGTTGCATAGGCCACGCGTCAAATTATTTCCATTAATTGGAAGTGCCCACAGTAAGGGGGAGCTAGCTTAGTATAATTACCCCACCGTAAGGTACTAATCTTAGGCCTAATAGAAACATATACATGGTATTCAACATAAAACTCTCAATAAGTCATTTTCCTCCGTGCATATACCTTTTATCAATCTTGGGAAACCTTTAAATTTTGTTGTACCCTCTTAACAATTTGCTCAATTTCTATTAACATCTCGCTCTCAGATTAGTTTTACTTTAGGGTTACTCCAATTCACGGAATCACCCCATTCACCTTTGTCCCTATCTGGATGAAACCAAAAAGTGTCGAATAATCATCCTGCTTCTCTGCAGTGACTTCTAGCTGGTTAAAGGAGACTCTCCCTTAATCCTTCACTAGTTGATAAATTTACTGACCCAAATCAACCATCGGTCAAACCCAGTCTCTATGAATGTGAATCCCATGAGTCTATACTTGACCAATCATAGGTCGAGGAAAAAGCTGACGCAATTTCACCTTCAGTTAATTGTACCTTTCCCGTTGACAGTGAGTATGATACCACTCAAGTTCTTTTTGTTACTTCAGATTCCAATGAGCTCGGGAGAAACCCTGCTGTTCCATCAAGACAGGAGGAAAATCCTCCCATTCTCGTAACTGAAGGGGGTAATTCTCCCGTTCTTACGGTACCCCCTCCAAGTAGTTCGGTCACTTCCTTTGATTGGAATCTACTAGCAGGATGTCGTCTTCCATCTTATGTCCCTATCCAGATCATACTACATGTTTGTAATATGCTTGTACATGGAATTATTATAGATGAATGTGTATCAGTGAGTATCATATCCTCCTCTACTTGGAAAGAGCTCGGTTCGATGCCACTTATGACTGTTACCCTGAATCTGTTGGCTTTTAACAGAGGAACAAGTCAACCATTAGGGATCCTTCCTCAGTTTCCTATTACTTTGGGAGGAAAAATTGTTTGCCTCAATGTGATGGTAGTCCCAAGCCCTTTAGAATACAAGTTACTTCTTGGGCATGGCTATGTTTATGACATGGGAGCTATTGTTTCAATAATCTTTTGAGTTATGTGTTTCATGCATGAAGGCATAATTGCCACCATTGACCGGCTTTCATCTCCTGGTCCAAATATATCTTCCATTCAACCATCTTCCTTAAATGGTCTTTTTGTACCAATGGTATCTTCCCTGCCATGGGTCAATTATGTGGTAACCCATTCCATGCCTACATCAACTGACGATCAATTCCGTGATGTTGTGCATTATGTACTAGGGGCATTGAACCCAGATCTCTCTAATGAATTCCTTGCTACATATCCCTTCCAAAGCATTGTTCTCCCATCTGATGATAACCTCTTGGAAGTCATGACCTCTTATGGGTCGTGATCAAGGAACATGAGGAGAGTTCCTTGTCTTGTGTAAACCTCGTTAAAAAATAAAATAATGAATATGAGGATAGTTCCTTGTCTTGTGTCAACCTTGTTAAAAAAGGAAACAAGGAATATGAGCATAGTTACTTGTCTTGTGTCAAGCTCGTTAAAAAATGAAACAAAGAATATGAGCATAGTTCCTTGTCTTGTGTCAATCTCATTAAAAAAATGAAACAAGGAATATGAGGATAGTTCCTGGTCTTTTGTCAATGTCGTTAAAAAATGAAACAAACGGTATGAGCATAGTTCCTTGTCTTGTGTCAAGCTCGTTAAAAAATGAAACAAGGAATATGAAGATAGTTATGTTATTGTGTTAACCTCATTAAAAATTGAAATAGGTCCCAGAGCATAGTTCCCTTTCTTGTGTCAAGCTCGTTAAAAAATGAAACAAGGAATCATAGCATAGTTCCTTGTCTTGTGTCAAGCTCATTAGAAAATGAAACAAGGTTCCCTGAAGAAAGTTTCAATTCACGTCTTTCATTAGATCTTGTCAAATACCAGTCATGTCTTTCACTTTATCTGATAAATGAACTTTCATTCCATCCACACGATAACCATGAATTTTGTATTGGTTTTGGTTCAATGCTACCAATTCATTCAGTGTCGCCGAAATGTTCAAGAGAATTCACTCGCTAAAACTCGTCCTTTGCAATACTCATAAACCTTCATTTTGAGGACCGCTATTCTTGAATCTTTTGTCGTCAGTCACATTCCATCTCAAAAAATCATTACACTCGTTTTGAGTCGTTGATGTGGGATACATCAAGGCCCTCTTGTGACGAGTTGCTTCTTATCGACATCAGCGCATTATCCAAGAAGTTGACTTAGAAACACCCTTCCAGTACCTTGAGGCTTGCATATATCAATGAAAAGTTTCTCACTTCCAGTGATAGGTGACATCATTGGCCTTTGACTGAAATACTATGTATAGTATTCAACATCAAAAAATTCATTCACAGCATGTAGAATGTACTGCAATACCTTGAGGATCATTATCATTATTAGTGACTTCTCTCGCGTTTGTTAACAACTTACATCATTGGTTGGTAATCAGAGAGTGTCTTCCCATGTTCGACTTCAGATCACATACTCATATTGTTAGACTTGTACTAGAGCCAACAATTGAACACCATAGAAGACCCCAGGTCTAGTTTCATCCATCAAAGCTAAGATTTCAGGAGAGTATTAATCATCTATATGATGGCTTTACACAGATGGTCATCCTATCATGGGTTTATATCTTTAGACGACTATCTGATTTATGTACATGTAATGAAAATTTTATACGATGAGAATGGGTATGCCTTCCATTAGCGATTCATGAAAAATCCAAAATATCATGATATTATGTATTGTAAATCATGCAGGTCACCATCCGCATCAGAACCTCCTCATCACATTGTAAAGCATATCACTCGACATTATCATTTTTTTACTTCATGCTTTAGGGGGCAACTATTACATGTCTATTTGGGCACATCACTCCCATCATTCAGATCAGTATTATTAGGGCTCATCAACCCCTAATCCATTTCCTACATGCCCTAGAAAAGTCATTGCATTGAATGCCATCTTTTTTTAGAGTTTCTTTGTCTGAAGACATCTTGGAATGACTCCTTGAGGGACCATCGCAACCTTGGTCAAGGATAAGTGCTCTGTAGAGAAATTAGGCCCATTCAAGCCCACTCTATAGAGCACCTAGGCCCACGTTGACTGTGTTGGGCACAATTGAGTGAAATCTTCATAGGGTTCTGGGAATATTCCTTCATTCTAGATCATTCTAGAAGATTCCCACCTCTTATCCTCTCCTATGAGCTCAAAATTGGATAGGGAATGAATCAAATGACTCCTATCCTCTCATCCCTTCCTCCATGGAAACTAACTCCAAAATTTGAAAGCCTTTCAATGCCAAATTTATGACAAAACAATCTCCATTTCCATATAAATTGAGTAGTCATCATAGTGATCAGGGGCTAGGCTTTGAGAATTTGTACGGAGATACTATTGGTGTGAGGTTTGATATTGTAAGCAAGTACTGTTATGCTGTTGGAGTGTTGTGCTTTTGGTGTGATGAAGGATGGAACTCAAGCTGGATGAATAACATGGGATCAGACTTCTCTGTTGTAACTCTTCCTTCTACTTAATAAAGTTGTTTACACCTTTTCCGATATTCTTGCCTTTATTTATGATGATTATATGTGTAAATTCTTTCGATTCCATTTGCTTATAGTAGATATATCTCTGGCTTTGATTGATTTTTATCCTGTGTTTATGATTGCACGTACTTATTGAGCAGATTCAATTCAAGAAGGAGCGACGAGAGCTATTCACAGGACACAAATGGAAGTGAAAGATAACAAGTAGGTCCCTTGCCTTATTTATCTTCTATAGGAAAAGCTTAAACTCTTTAAATATATTGTTCTAGGTATAGCTACCCACCTAAGGGAATTGTATTTATCCGTAGATGCAAAATTCCACATAACAAAGAGGTGCATTTGAACTTCATGAAAGATTTTTTGTGTTCTATGTACCTTCCCTCCAAAGGAATGTGGATCAGACAGAGTCTTCATATAGTCCTAATATATGATCTTTTATCATACCCGGGGTTTCTTGGTCTTCTTATATGATGATTATATTTTCACCCTAGATCCTTAAGTGTCATCTAGCCTGTTCTCCTTCTTCATTTCCTTCTTCATCATATTTCCATAGCATGATAGAATTACTATATCTAAAATCCACTCAAGACAAGACAATATTATTTTTGAAAAGTGTAACTAGGTTCAGTTTTCATAATCACATGTAATTCTAACTTTTATAAATGATGTAATGAAGAAAAGGAAATTCTTTTTGTACGTCGTGCTTCACTGGTTTCATGAGAAAGTGGTTTTATTTTAGATGGCTCCCATTAAGAGCCCTAGGGTTCGTCATTAAAATTCAAAGAGTTTATTTCGTGTATGAAGAACCCTTCTTGGGGATATAACTGCATATTTGAGTTTATAATATGTCTAGAAAACCCTCCAATGATAAGCACTAGTTCTACTCTTGAAGTCAGGCTCAAAACAAAATATAGACTCATGTTGGCTTAGCTTATATGGAGACACATCTATTTGTAATGTCATGTCGACTTAATATATGGGAAAATCCACTATAAATAGGAGTGAATGATTTTCACATTAGCACATAGAATAGTTTGATATATCTCTCAATTTTTTGGTACACAAAGATAGAGAGAATTTTAGATGATGACATGATGAAGTTCATATGGGTCATCTATGACTTCGTAAGAACAAAAGCTCATATTATATTTAAGATCAGTGTGACTATTTCTATGCCCTAAACACAATCACATTGTTTGAGTGATGGATACAGTTATGTGAGTATTTAAGAAGTTTTCTTCACCTGTGTAATTCAGATCATAGTGTTAATGACAAGAAAAGGAACAAAAATTCAAACTTCAAGAGTAGAATTTCGGTGCGACATTAGTAGATCACATGTTGGTCAAGAAACCATAGTTCAATGGTATATAGAGGCCATAGTTTAGGTGCTTTCAAGGAGCTATTACTCAGTAATGTATTACTGCATTTCAATGTTGCTACAATGGTCATAATTTGGTGGCTTTACATTGACATGTTCTTTTGACATGCCTAATATATATTTAGTTTGTTGAATAGACAATCTCAGTTGGAAGAAGTTTGAAGATGAAGAGGAGTCAAGAAGAAAAATAGAGAACTAGTGTATTGGTCTTGGAGTGGCCAATAGGTCAAGGGCCTTTGTATTAGTATTCGTCAATTGGAATCTCTATAATAATAATTTGTGCAGGCTTCCATCTTAAAGAGTGAGGGGATTTGGCCCTAGATCATAGCCTACATTGTCTGTCACTTGTCTATTTATGTTCATGCATTAGTTATTGTTTGATGAATAAGAACACCAATAAACTAAGAATAATAAGATCATAATCTAAACAAGTAAAAGACATTCACAAGTAGTCACTAATAGAAGAGAAATAAGCTAATGATAATGCCCTAGATTTCTCAACATGGTATCAGAGATAAATTGAAAGGGCATCTAATAAAAGAGACACTCAAGGTTTCAATAAAGGTATCAAAGAAAAAGTTCAAGATCTACGTTGAAGATTGAAACCATATATCTAAGAAGTAGTCTACACTAGTAAAAGTTTTAGATCCTCTAAGTCATCATTAAAAGACCAGAAAAACGCTCATCAAGTCAAAGAGATCTACAATACAAGGTAGACCAAAGTATAAACATCCAAGAGAATTACTTCAAGGACTTAGATCACATCATCTTAGAGAAAGTCAAAACTCTAAAATCATTTTTGACATACACTCATTTGCCATCAAAGAACTCGAAGCATCTTGAAGGCTAGGAGGCATTTTCACCATCTTCAAAAGTTATAAGGAAGGCTCCCTCTCATTGAAGCAAGTATCCTCTCCTTATCCTTGAAGAAGATCATTTGAGGAAGAAGAAAAAATAGCATCATCAACAAAGAGAGCTAGATATAAAGGTGTTGACATCACAAAAGGAGAAATCATGTTTATTGAAGAAGTGGAACTAATACATATTCTTCATCCACCATCAAAGTGATCACGTTGAAGATTTAATCTTCACTTTTCAAGTAAGTATCTTTCATTTTATAATCAAATTTGGTAAAATGACTTCTTTTTTGTAAGGAGATCTATTACCTCATTGGGTCATGAAAATTCCTTGTATGGAAAAGGAGGACAGCCATACTAGAGAAAAGTGAAGTCATTAACCATATCAATAGAAAGGTATCCTATGAATACGTGGAAAGGGATTCTTATGAAAGGTCCCCTCATATTGCAGGTTTTAAACCCGTATAGAAATTACCTCCATGCAAATTCTAAAACACAGACAATAAATAATGCGAGAGAATAATACATAAAACACATATACACAAATATTTTCCCCTGGATCCGAAAACTGGGGCTACTAGCTTGATTTTTCATTATGTTCCTTTCAATGTTACAATACATGTATATACATACCAAAGCATCCAATACCATGGACCGAAAACCATTGTGCCCAAAACCATGTGCAAAAACCATACACAAAACAAGAGATGGGTTCACCCACCTAATATAGGGTCCAAAAAAAATTCTCTGGGGAGCTGCCCTAAACCTTGTCGAGGAGGGCTAACTACCCCCCTCAAACCCCCCATACAGGGGGGTTGTCGTCCCTGCTGTGCAACAAGGTGGGTGCTTGACCCTTCCTCTAACCCCCTAGTTAACTAGGGGAGATAGTTGTGGAAAGAATATAACACAACGCAACAGTTTCCCACTTATTGTTTTCTTTCCACAGGGGACCATAGGAGATCTTAGTCATTTATCCAGCCCTGCAATGCCCATTGTTTCTCTACACCAAGAGAAATTCTCACAGCTCACAGATTTTGTAAATGCATCTGCAATATTCCTCAAAGTCTCCACCTTTACTAGCAACACCTTTTTTTCTTCTATCATATCCCTCAGAAAATGATACTAAATATCAATGTGTCTCTGAATGGTAGGAAAGATTCTTTACCGAGAAAATTTCACTTTGGCTATCACAGTATGTTCTTATAGCTCCCTGTACTAATCGCATACTTGAACACAATATCTGCAAAATAGACTCCTTCCTTGCTTGCATGAGTGGTTGCCATGTATTCCTCCTATGTAGTTGATAGTGACACTACAAATTATTTCTTACACATCCAACTAACTACACCTCCAAATAGGATAAACACATACCCACTTGAAGATTTTCTCTGATCCAGAGCTCCAACCGAGTTTGCATCAACAAACCTATGGATATCCAGCACTCGGTCAAATCCTATTCTTCCTTTGTCACAAAAACCATAATCGCTAGCACCATGCAAATACATGAAAACTCACTTCACTATTGTATAATGATCGTTCCATGGTTTTCACATTATATTTCTCAATAATCCCATTGCATGTACAATATTTGGTCTAATATAGACCATCACATACATCAGGCTACTGACTACACTAATATATGGAACATGGGACATTTCCTCTCCCTCTTCTTGTGTCTTTGGACACTGTTCAACAGATAACTTTACACCTACAAGAATAGGAACCTTCACCAGTTTACTATCCTACATATTAAACCACTACAGTATTCTCTCAACATACTTCCTCTGGTTTAGCCATAGCTTCCCCTTTCCTGATCACTTTTAATTTCCATGCGCAAAATATAGTTTGCATCACTAATATCTTTCATGTCGAATTTGGAGGACAACTAGGTCTTCAAATCCGAGACAATTTCTTTGTCATTTCCAATCAGCAACATAACATCCACATACAAGACCAGATAAAAAACACGGTAACCAATTAATTTAAAATACACACAGTGATCTTCTTTGCTTTTGGTGAAGCCAAGTCCCCATATAAATGTATCAAATTTTTGATACCACATCCTTTGTGACTATTTTAACCCATAAAAAGACTTCTTTAACTTGCATACAAGTTCTTTCTTACCATTCACTGCAAAGCCTTTAGGTTGCTTCATGTACATCTCTTCTTCTGGATCCCCATGAGAAAATGTTGTCTTCACATCCATCTACTCTACCTCAAAATCAAAAGTAGTAGAAACAAATAAAATAAATCTAATAGAAGCTACCTTCGGAACAAGAGAAGAAAATATCACCAAAATCAATTCCCAGCACCTGGGAATAACCATTTTCTACCAACCAACCTTTGTATTTCTCCACCTTTCCTTATCCATTTGTCTTCTTTTCAAACACCCATTTACTGCCAACGAGTTTTCTTTCATCCAGCAACTCCACTAGATCCCAAGCCTCATTTTTGTGCAAAGATGCCATTTCATCAACCATGGCCTCTTTCTAGAGCTTTCCATCCTCTGAATCTACTGATTCCCTCACAATTTTGGGATCATAATCAATAATAGATAAAGAAACATTTTAATAGAAATTAAATGGACTATAGATTTCTAGTTTCCTTCTTTCTTCAAATGATTTTCTCATAACTAGAATTTGTGGCTCTTCATCTTCTCATTCCTCTTCTGCTATAGAGTTTGATTCTTCCTCCTTAAACTCAAACTCTATCTTCACAGGTTCCTTTGGTTTGAATTCATGTTTAATAACATCTTTCACCTCTCTGAACACCACATCTTAGTTGTACATAACCTTCCTTATTACAAGGTTCTAAAGCTATAACCCTTTAAACCATCTTTAGCGCCAATAAATATGCAGCTTTCAGATTTACTATCCAGCTTTGTTCTTTTGTCCTTTGGAACATGTGCATATGAAGCAAGTTCCAAGAGCATGGTACAGTAGGATATACTTATATCTACTGGAAAATGAGTTTGACTGGTAAATTTCTAATTGTTGTTTTATATGTTGATGATGTTATTTTCACACGCAATGATGTTTGTCTCATTGAAAATTTCAAATCAGTCATGAAAGAAGAATTTGAGATGACTGACATGGGTTTGCTGAGATACTTCTTAGGAATAGAAGTAGATCAAAATGAAAATGGAATTTTTATCTCTCAAACAAAATATGTAAATGAGGTGTTGGGCAGATTTAATATGCAAGAGTGGAAGGCAGTGATCACTCCCACAGTAATGGGATTAAAACTCAGCAAAGTGGACAGTAGCAGGGATTTTGATCCTAGTCTGTACAAGAGCATAGTTGGCAGTCTTATGTATTTAACTGCAACTAGACCTGACATAATGTTTGATGTTAGTTTAATTTCCAGATTCATGGAGAGGCCAAAGGAAGCACATTGGCAGGCAGCAAAAATAATTTTGAGGTATGTCAAAGGTACTAAAAGACTTGGGATTTTATATACTACCTTAGAATGATCAAATTTAGTTGGATACACTGATAGTGATTGGGCTGGAAGTGTAGATGATTGAAAAAGCACTTCTGGTTATGTTTTTCACATGGGTTCAGGAGCCATTTCATGGGCTTCTAAGAAACAGCCTATCGTGGCGTTGTCTACGGCAGAGGCAGAATATGTGGCAGCTACAGCAGCAGCATGTCAAGCAGTTTGTATGAGAAGGATGTTGAGAAGCTTAGGCCAGGAGCAGGCAAAAGTGACGGTGATTTTTTGTGACAATAGCTCAGCTATTGCATTATCAAATCATTCAGTGTTTCATAAGGGAACGAAGCACCTTGACACAAGGTTTCACTACATCAGGAAATTGGTAAGCAATGGAGAATTTGTCTTAGAAAATTGCAGGACTCAGGAACAGGTTGCAGACATTTTGACAAAGCCATTGGACCAGAAAAGCTTCGAATTTTTGAGGAAGTGTTTGGGTATGACTGAACGCCCAGCAGTTGAAATTAAAGGGGAGTGTTAAAAATGTAATTTCACCTTCCGCGTAATTAATTTCCAGCGAAATCATTTGGGAAAACCACCCAAACCTCATTGGACCGCTTTTGATCGGCAAGTGGTTTTTGTATAAACGCGCCCGATGCAATAAGATTTTTATGCGTCTCCAACTGTACGTCTCCAAAACCACTTTCCATCGAGACGTAAAGTTCGGTAACAAAGGATCTCCCGATATTGTTATGAACCGTTCGATTGCGAGGATGATTGTCCACCGTTCGATTATTCCAAAGCTGCATTCACGCCTGGAGGGAATGACATTGCGTAAATTTTTGGGTTGACCGCTGTTTATTTCAGTCAAGTAATTAATGTTATTTACTCCGGTTCATAGGATATTGGTAAAGCTTTTAATTTTAATGTTTTTTTCTTACAGAGGTATGGGCATAGGTAAATGTTTTTAATATGTACGGGAGTATGGTCATATACGTAATGTAATTTTCTTTGGTTTTGTAGTTGCATACGCATAGTATGTGTTATGCTTTTGTTTTTGTGTTGACAAAATTTCTGCAATGAAGTAGTGAAACCCACAGCAGTGCGAAGAAGTGTATGTAGAAAAATACAGGGGAGCATGTAATGAAATAGGGGAAGCAAGTGTATGTAGAAAAATACAGGGGAGCATGTAATGAAATAGGGGAAGCAGTGTGCAGGTGAAAAACACACACAACAGTGTGAATGTAACAATGGACTTCTGAAATGAACTGAAGTTTGCACAGTGAAGGAAAAGAAAAATGAAAGTGCATAATGTGATTTTTATTTTTACAGAAGTATATGTTTTACAGCAGTAAATGTAAATGAGATTTCCACACAGCATAAAATTTGAGGAGAAGACAAAGTAACTTTTGTTATTGAATTTGTTTTGGTGAATCCCTCTGAGTGAATGAGGATGAATTTTGTATCAATCTTTTATTAATGAATATAAAGGCTTTTATGGGTGTGTAATACTCTGTTCTCAGAAATATTTTAAGCTTCCCTGTGTTAAAGATCGTGGAGAAAAACAGAGCATTGTCTCTGTGTGCAGTTTGTTTGTTCTTTTTTGAATTTTACTAAAAAAATCCCCAACATATATCACACAAACCTAACTATTTCAATATAAAGTCTGTATTTGAATATAAATTCTGCATAACATATGTTTAAAGTAAAACTAATCTTACTTGTTTTAAATCAATAACTAAGTATGACCCATCTCTTTAAATTTGATACGTGTAGATATTTCAGACTCGATTCGTAAGGCTGATTTCCAGCTACTACCACTGCAACGAAAGCAACGAATGAAGGCCTCTGCAAGTGCTGAAGGTAACATTACAACCGGTATTACCAGCGCACCGAACTTACCAACAAGGATACATGATGATCAACAAGAGACTATGACTAGAATTAATCCACAAATTCAGCATGGCCAACCAACCAGTAATACGAAAGGCACAACAGATAGTAATAATATTTCTAGTTTCTTGTTGATGCCTGAACTTCTGCAGAAGTGCAGTAGTCCAGTGGACAGTACAAAAAATCTTATCAACCAGCCGATCCAGCGTGGTCAAGCAAGAAGTAAAACGTCAAGCACAATAGATAGTGGTACTCCCAGTTTCTCGTTCATGGATAAGCTTCTCCAAGAGACCACTACTGTCGCCAGCACTGCACAAAATAATAATTATCATCAGATGCAGCATGAGGAACCATTCAGTAATACACATGGCGCAGCAGATAACATATTTCCAGTTTCTCGTTGATGTATGGGCCTGTCAACGAGGGCAGCACTCTGCTCGACACTGCACAAAATTATAATAATCAGCATATCCAGCATGACCAACCATTCAGTAATATTTCCAGTTTCCTGTTCATGGATGAGCCTCTCTACGAGTGCAGTACTGTGGCCAACTCGGCACAAAATAATAATAATCAGCAGATCCAATATGAACAACCATTCAGCAATATTTCTAGTTTCTCGTTGACGCAGGGAACTGTCAACACTGCACAAAATCATATTAATCAGCAGATCGAGTCTCTTCATGAGATGAGTACTCTGGTCGACACTACAGTACAAAATGATATTTATCAGCAGATCGAGCCTGTGCAACGAAGTGGTAATACGTCAAGGGGCACAGCAGATAGTGGTATTTCCAGTTTCTCCTTGTTGAAGAAGACTCTCCATGAGTTCAGCATTCCGGCCAGCACTCTACAAGATGGCACATTTCCAACTTCAAATGCTCATTCTATGCCGAAAAAGGTTGAGAGTTTCAGTGAGTTAATCGATGTAGAGAAGGATTATTACATGGACTATGGGATATTGATGGAATATCCACTGAGGCACTCGCCCGAGTGTGTGCTCGTCAGACCCGTCCCGGGAGCCCGTAACAACCCAGACTATCTCTGGAAAAAACAGCAGTTGGGGCAAGTGAACCCTTGCTCCAAAAAATAAACTGAGGCAACGAACGTAGGACATCAAGAAAACTCGGAAACTCTCTATAGTATACTGCGTGGAAAGTCATGTCTAAACAAGCAAACTATGAAAGTCTCTATAGTATACTGGGTTGAAAAAGATGGTTGATTTGATTTGCATATTATTTTGGAAAGTCGTGTCTAAACTCACAGTTGATTATGGGCGTGTTGTCTGGTTTCGAAAGAAAACAGGGAGAGAAACAATTTTATAGATATTCCTTCGCTTTAATAGATATTCATGTCTTTTATTATTGTGTATATATTAATTTTATAGTTGATTAGGGAAGTATTTTTTCCGAAAAACCGGGAGATAAAAAATTATAGATTTGCTCGATATCACTGCTATTTTTTTTAATTGTTATTTATATTATTACTTTTATATTATATTTTAGTATTTAAAATATATGTTTAAGTTTATAATTAAATTCATTTGAGGATGTCTGAATTTATTTAGTTAAAAAAATAGGAAGGATAGTGATGGCATATGATAGCATATGGCTTTCTCTGTATTTGAATATTGTTTTTGTACAAGGATTTTAAACTGGTTCATTTCATTATGAGAATTGGGTTTTCTTCGGATTTAATGATTAGGTTATACAGTTTTGATGTCAATACATATTTTTCAATTTTATTGACTGGGATTTCAACTATCATTTTGGGTTGCCATTTCCATTCAGCTCGGTCCGGGAACTAAACCGTTCCTGCAATTGCTAGAATTTTAGTTCATCGAATATAAATTCTTTAATGGGTATTGTCTATATTTGCTACAGAGACATGCGTAGTTTCATCTAGATTTCTTTCCCCTCCCAGACTGTGTGCATGCAGCTTGTCGAGGCATTACCCATCTATGATAGTATTACTTATCTCAACATTCACTTAATTACTCAGCTTACTATTTCTTTTAGCCACAATAATTGTTATTCATCATAGGTCCAAAGGTTACCTACCCCACTAGGCTTTGTCTCTCATATTTTATATGGGTTCTTTTTCTCTTCTTGGTTGTCGCTATTGCATTTCAATATTACATGGCCAGGATGTTTTACCTTTAGATGCTTACACCTTTATAAAAAATACAGACTTAATAGAGTATTTTCTTATTTGATTTTGTATTTTCAGTTCTATTATTCCATGTGGTATCGCTTCTAAATTTAGCTCTACTTTAATATTTTTACTACTCTTTTTTCTCAGAAATAAAACCATTATATAAAAGAAAAGTTTAACTCTGCAACCTACAAAATTTTTCGGATACTTATCTGAACAGCACCCCACGAATTCACTGAGAGAAGGATCTCTCCTCCCAACAACAAGAAAGACAACTACGTACAATCTAACCCTGATATTTCAGTCCCCAAAAGAGTAAATAACAATGACCTCTACGGTCTATTCTCGCATCATGATCTCTCAGGTCCACCCAATAATCTCACAATCACTTAAGGACTCCACTAGTTCATAGCCTAGGTCAGGAGTGCCTCAATGGAAGCGTCCTAACTTAAATTCATTTTTTCCTTCCTCTTTTTGGTGCCTCCATTTTTCATTCCTTCTTTTGTTGGCCTCCCTTTTCCCACTGATACATTTTTCTTTAGGGAGAGAGTGACTTTACTAATTGTCTTTGAGCTTTTGGTACATGAAATTCTCATTTTGGGTCATTTTTTTCATGATTTCCAAGACTTCATCATTTAACCAAAGTAAATTAAATCATAATAATAATAATAATTTTTAAACATCATTGTTTCACTATGACTTTTTACGAAGACCATTATTTTACGCAATTATAGAGTAAAATTAATTATAAAATGTTTTCGGTACTTCAGGGTGTCACATCTTCCCCCATTGGGCATAAGAAGGTACTCAATGTTCACTCTTGCCCTTGGAATAGGTACTAATATACTTTTAGCATAAAATTAGCATTTTTCGAAGTGGCTTCTTCTAGGCTAAAGTGCTTCCACCACATTTTAACATGGGTGATAACTTGCTTCCATAATATTGTTTCTCTTTTCTCGAGAATACACAAATGTTCTACTAGAAATTTGTCATAACCATAATAAATTTGTCATAATTTTAGCATTTTTTTTAATAAAATAGGAACATGTATACATACCTAGTCATATATATCTAAAAAAGCATCCTTGAATTTACTTCACCTCTAACCAACTAATTACATGCCTCAGGTCTTGTATATACCTTTTTAGTAATGATACATGAAATACATTATGAACTAGGATGTGACTAAGTGTGAGTTGCATAGGCCATATGCCAAATTCTTTCCATTAATTGGAAGTGACAACAATAAGGGGGAGCTAGCTTAGTATAATTACCCCACCATAAGGTACTAATCTTAGTCCTAATATACACATATACATGGTCTTCAACATAAAACTCTTGATAAGTCATTTTCCTCTGTGCATATACCTTTTATCAATCTTGGGAAACCTTTAAATTTTGTTGTACCCTCTTAACAATCTGCTCAATTTCTATTAACATCTCGCTCTAAGATTAGTTTTACTTTAGGGTTACTCCAATTGTTAGGTGTTCTGCATATCCTTCCATACAACACATACAAGTTACTCATTTTCAATGACTCATGGTAACTATTGTTATATGAAAATTCAATGAGGTGTAGGTAATCCTCCCACTTGGTTGGTTTTGCATAACATACATCCTTAACATGTCTTCGAGTACCTGGTCTACACGTCTGGTTTTCCCATCTATCTAAGGATGATAGGTAGTATTGAACTAAACCTGGGTACGCATCCCAACAAATAGAGATTTCTAGAATGCAGAGGTAAATTTCACATCTCTATCTGAGATTACCACCTTAGGTATGACATACAATTGAAATATCTCCTTCATGAAAATCTCACTAATTTGGGAGTCTTGAATATATATTGTACTGGGATAAAATTTATTGTCTTACTCAACTCATCCACTACCATAATAATTGATTCATTGTGTCATATAAATTTAGGTAATTTGTTTATAAATTCTAAGGTGATAACATCTCATTTCCATTCTAGAACTGGTAATGGGTGCGTTGACATTGCTAGAAATATGTCAACCAATGACGTCTCCTTGAACTCCCAATTAGGCCTCATGTTGTTTGGAGTAGGAGCGACATTTGCTACAATCGCCCAATTGCCATATATTTGGAAGATATGCCTTGGCTCTAACTACGAGAAAGAGAGAGGGATGTGAATGTGCCTTTGAACAATAGGGGGTGTGCATGGTGACTGTTCATTGACATGTGTGCATATGTTCTTCCATTGTGGAGGGGAGGAGAAGTGACCCTCTAAGAGAGAGGTATTAGTACCACCATAGAAGTGATACACGAGAAAGAAGTACCCATACAACACCAAGCAGAATAGTCCACATAATTGAGATGGTCATGAAACCAATGTGTAAATAAAAGATCTGTTGAGTATCTAGCGGAGTAGTCCATAAGGATGAGACAGCACTAACATCAATTACAACACATTCTCAAAAGATGAGTTCCAAAATATCCAAAATAGTTCACCTTCTTTAACATAGCTGAAAGAAGACATCAATTACAAGCATTCATAGAATAGTATTACAAATATCCATAATCCAAGCATGAAAACATGTTGGCCCAGAGGGCTTCTGATATTAAGAAAAAGATCCTAGACACATGTATACAATTAACATCACTAGCTCCATTAGTGGAGCATTGGAGCCACTTCTTTCTACTCAAAAGAACTAGCCTATCTCTCTAATTCCTTATTGGGAGGAGTGAGGGTGAAATGTAGTTTGCTCATACAGTGAGGGGTATATATAACCAAGGGGCGATGCTTCTCCTTTGCGAGTCTTCTACTACCATCATCACTATTTAACTTCCTGTGACTTTTCCACTTACACGACTCTCCAATTGTGTCCTTTGAACTTCCACTTTACAAGACATTTGAATAAAATGTACATGGTTGAAAAAAGTGATATGACATATGACATGGCACGACATGACAATTCTAGGATGGAATGCTTGGTAATGTCACAATGTCAAGTGAGTGATGCTGTTGTGAATGACGTCTACCTGAGAATAATCTTGCCTTCCACCACCTCATTCCTTCGTGACATAAATATTCTATGATCTCAAGTCTTGGGTTATGGTCGCGAGTTCGTGTCCCTCCACTTTTCCTTGATGGATCAACATGAATGTTCATATAAGAGAATTTATTTTCATGTCTTCCTCCTTCATCTCCTTCATCATCATCCCACCAAGAGCTTGTATCTGTAATTCGCTCAATATGAGATGACATGAGCCCAAAAACCTGCTAGCCTAATATGGTGCAATCTGGTCTAGGGTCTAGCTGAAACTGAGTTAAAAGCTGGGAAGGGAGGCTTAGTAACTACGTGTCCGAGCAACCAAGGCTAAGGTTTGAGGCCTAGAAATGAAAAATGCATAGTTCAGGCTAGTCTAAGTGGCTATCTCCACTAAAGGAGGGGCCATTGTGGAATATTTCTGTGTAGTTCCTGAAGTGAAACTTGAATGACTTATGTGCACTTTTGGGAGACACTAGGTCGATATGAGGGGAGGGCCACTAAATCCATCCTCTAGATATTTCTCAAAATTAAGGGATGTTGATCTCTGCATAATTTTGAGAAATAATGGGTCGTAATGAGGGAGTGACCATTGTAAGAAGAATCTTTGTAGTTCTAAGGCTGACAGCATATTGCTCCCCTATGGGATTATGCATTTGACAGGACCAAGTACTTAGCTAGTTACATTTTCTTGCATAATATGCATTTTGGGATAGGCTCACTGAAAGGATTACAATATTGTGGAAGGGAAAGACGAGTCTTGGGCTTAAGATTTGCGTAATGTAGCAGTCCTAGTTGAAAATAACTATACATTGTGTAGATGCACGGGTCAAGGCCACATCTTCTTGATTGGAACTAGGCAATGCAAAATCCAGGCAGGCTGGGTGAAAGCAGGTTGAAGGACTAGTCAGACTGACAGGCGGAGTGATGAAGGTTCCACTACATGCTAACACATAGAATACTTGAAGAAATAAAAACATTGTTCACCCATGACACATGAGCAACAATTTCACTTGTCGCTTCATGACCAGTTATGATAAGTATGACACCTAAAATAGATTTTATGAGGACCATGATGAAACTTGTGCGGAAATGATCAAAACTTTGTGAATGAGTGTGATAGATGTTTATATGGTTAGTAAAACTTGTAAACACAAATATGGGCCCTTAAAACCACCAGAATGAGCTTATGCATAAAGTGTGATAACCATTATGTGAAAAGATAACATCTTGCTTATCTTGTGAAAGGGAGCAAAACACATGGCATGGATTTCAGTGTTTGTGACCATTCATGTCATTGAATACATAATGATATGATAGTGGTAATATTCCCTTCAAGCTACACTAAGAGTGTTACAAGTCTATTTGAGCACATCACTCCCATCATTCAGATAAGTACTATTAAGGCTCATCAAACCCTAATTTAGTTGCTACATGCACTAGAAAAGTCATTACATTGAATGCCATCATTCTTGGGAGTTTCTTGGCCTAAAGACATCCTAAAATTACTCCTTGAGGTACTAGTGCAACCTTGGTTAGGGGTAAGTACTCCACAGATCACGTAGGCTCACTTTGTCCAGCGTTGGGCAAGATTGGCAAAATCTTCATAGGGTTCTAGGAATATTCCTTCATTCTAGAAGATTCCCACCTCTTATCCTCTCCTATGAGCTCAAAATTGGATAGTGAATGAATCAAATAACCTCCTATCCTCTCATCCCTTCCTCCATGGAAACTAACTCCCAAATTGGAAAGCCATTCAATGCCCAATTTATGAGAAAACCACCTCCATTTCCCCATAAATTGAGGAGTCATCATAGTGATCAGGGGCTGGACTTTGAAAATTTGTAAGGAGAGACTGTTGGTGTGAGGTTTGAGATTGTAAGCAAGTATTGTTATGATGTCGGGGTGTTGTGCTTTTGGTTTGATGAAGGACGGAACTCAAACTCGATGAGTGACATGAGATCAGACTTCTTGGTTGTAACTCTTCCTTCTACCTAATAAAGTTGTTTACACCTTTTCCCATATTTGTTTCTTTATGTATGATTATTATATGTGTAAATTCTTTCCATTCCATTTGCTTATAGTAGATAGATCTCTTGATTTTATTGGTTTTTGTCCTCTATTTATCATTACAGGAACTTATTGAATGGATTTAGTTCAAGGAGGAGCGATGAGAGCTATTCAAAGGAGAAAAATGTAAGAGAGAGATAACAGGTAGGTACCTTCTCTTATTTATTTTCTATATAAAAGGGTGAAACTCTTTAAATCTCTTGTTCTAGGTGTAGCTACCCACCTAGGGAAATTGTATTTATCCATAGATGCAAAATTCCACATAACAAATTGGCAACCCTACTGGGGAACGACCATCATTTTGGGTAGTTTATCCTCATCGTCATACACCCTAGTAGACTTTACCTACTTTCATTGATCTTATTTTAGTCTTTTTGAAGTCTTTTTTGTAAAAAAAGTGAGGTTAGATGTCTTTTGATTGGCCTCTCTGGTAGCAGCGTGGGCTTGGTCAGGGGACAGTTCTCTGCAGAGCATGCTTGGCTTAGAGACAGTGCTCTATTGTGAAATTACTACCACTCTAACCTATGTTGGTCCTCCTTAAGCTTAAAAACCCATCTTTGCCTTGGATCTTTACAATTTTGCTTTTGAAGTTGTTTGTTTAAAGATCAATGTTTTCTATGGTTTTAAAATCAACTTGTATCTCTTCTCCTTGCCTTTTTTGACCTTGATTGTTTAGTTTTTCTTAATATTTTTATTTATCATTATCAATTCATTGTCAAAGTTAGTTTATAGTCGATTAGTATTTTTTGAAAAGAAAGTGTCATAAAGCCTTCATTCCTTTAGAAAAGGAACTACCATAAAGTCTTCGTTCTTGCAAAAAGATTGATTGATTATATGTGCATTAGTTTCCTTTTGTTCATATAAATACTAAAGGGATTGAAAAGAAAAACTTTCATTTGGGATATTGTAGTTTGTGAATGCTTGATAGGGATAGCTAGAGAAATTGCAGTAAGTGTGCTCTTTGCTCTTTGTCAAAGATCTAATTGCTCCATCCCTATTAGCTAAGGTTTTCATTGTTTAAATTGACTGAAAAGAATGCTTATCATATTACTTGTATTCTGAGAATTACAAGATACATCAAGTTGCAAACCTTGAAAGGAAAATTCTTAAGAAGATCAACTTAAAAGTTATCTCAATTAAACTAATGGAGCATTGTAACTTAATGCATAACATTTATAGGTCTAGGCTAAAGACGTGTTCTAGCATCATTAAACATAGCAGCTATCACTAACTTGTTTGTGATACATTCTGAGTGGGATACCTCATTGCAAGTACGTAAGTATATCGTAGCTTGTCCATGTACCTTCGGGTATATAGGGAGGTGTTACAGTACGTAAAGTATAAATGAATGCTCTCATTGTCTGGTTTCGCATTAGACAGCTCTAACATGGATTGGACCTAAACGTACTTTTGGGTATATATGGGAGCACTACATTAGGTTGCTATCCATCCTTACATAATTTATTTGGCCACCATGTACACTGTGATACACCGAACACAGCATTTGGGGAGATTCCCTGCACGTATGTTAAGTCCTTCGTTTATTGAGGCAGCATATTACAGTTCACATTTGCTTGGTAATTCTTTTGCGTAGATTATCCCTTTTCTATTTTTTTATGTTATTTTGATTAAAATAAAATTAATTTACTGCAGATAACATCCTCCATGCTCACTCCTTAGTTGATCTTAGGTTGAGACATATGTCAACAACTCCGGAGTCCATCGATCAAGGAATTCCTTTTGATGGGAATCCTAGTCCTTTTCCTCCATTTTGATATATTTCTTCTCCTTATATGGATACATTTTCCCTTCCGAGATTTACTATTGGCTTGATACTATGGTTGTTTTCAACCTCCTTGGTTCAAAATGTCATGATTTCTCTGCAATCGAGTACTCCTCCAACTAGACAAAACCAACCTCCATTTGATCTTAAAGTTGATTGTTTGCCTTCTTTATCGGTTGTTTCTTCCTCCCATTCTTCCTCTTCACCTGGTGAAAGTATTGATACTATTAGCCAGGTGGCTAAGAAGAAGAAGAAAGGGAAGAAGAAGAAGAAGAAGAAGAAACTTCAGCAGGGGGAAACCAAGAAACCATTGCTTTGAATATAACTTATGATGAGAAACTATCTGATAAGACTCACAAAGTTTGATATCCATGCAAAGTTTGTATGAGAGACCATCTTCTCAGAAATTGTCCTGATATTCCTCATATCTTAAAATAATAGTCTTCTCATTCACGTCATCCTATGTCATCAACTTCTAGAGATGATGCTGGTGACACATAATCAACTAGTGGTAGTAAAGTTCATGGAAAGAAGGGTAAAGTTAAGTTTCCATGTAGGTCATGTTAACGGAATCACCCCATTCACCTTTGTCCCTATCTAGATGAAACCAAAAATTGTTGAATGATCATCCTGCTTCTCTGGGTCATGTTAACGGAATCACCCCATTCACGTTTGTCCCTATTTGGATGAAACCAAAAAGTTTTGAATAATCATCCTGCTTCTTTGCAGTAACTTCCAGCTGGTTAAAGGAGACTCTCCCTTAATCCTTCACTAGTTGATAAATTTACTGACCCAAATCAACCGTCTGTCAAACCCACTCTCTATGAATGTGAATCCCGTGAGTCTATACTTGAACAATCATAGGTCGAGGAAACAGCTGACGTAATTTCACCTTCAGTTAATTGCACCTTTCCTATTGACAGTGAGTATGGTACCACTCAAGTTCTTTTTGTTACTTTAGATTCCAATGAGCTTGGGGGAAACCCTCCTGTTCCATCAAGACAGGAGGAAAATCCTCCCATTCTCATAAATGAAGGGGGTAACTCTTCCGTTCTTACGGTACCCCGACCAAGTAGTCTGGTCACTTCCTTTGATTGGAATCTAATAGCAGGATGTCGTCTTCCATCTTATGTGCCTGTCCAGATCATAGTACATGTTTGTAATATGCTTGTACATGGAATTATTATAGATGAAAGTGTATCAGTGAGTATCATATCCTCCTCTACATGGAAAGAGCTCGGTTCGACACCACTTGTGCCTGTTACCCTGAATTTGTTCGCTTTTAATAGAGGAACCAGTCAACCATTAGGGATCCTTCCTCAATTGTCTATTACTTTGGGAGGAAAAATTGTTTGTCTCAATGTGATGGTAGTCGGAGGCCCTTTAGAATACAATTTACTTCTTGGGCATGACTATGTTTATGACATGGGAGCTATTGTTTCAATAATCGTTTGAGTGATGTGTTTCCCGCATGAAGGCATAATTTCCACCATTGACCAGCTTTCATTTCCTGGTCCAAATATATCCCATTCAACCATCTTGCTTAAATGGTCTTTTTGTACCAATGGTATCTTCCCCACCATGGGTCAATTATGTCGTAACCCATTCCATGCCTACGTCAACTGACGATCAATTCTGTGATGTTGTGCATTATGTACTAGGGGCATTGGACCCAGATCTCTCTAATGAATTCCTTGCTACATATCCCTTCCAAAGCATTGTTCTCCCATCTGATGATAACCTCTTGGAAGTCATGAACTCTTATGGGTCGTGATCAAGGAACATGAAGAGAGTTCCTTATCTTGTGTAAACCTCGTTAAAAAATGAAATAATGAATATGAGGATAGTTCCTGGTCTTGTGTCAACCTTGTTAGAAAAGGAAAAAAGGAATATGAGCATAGTTACTTGTCCTGTGTCAAGCTCGTTAAAAAATGAAACAAATAATATGAGCATAGTTCCTTGTCTTGTGTCAATCTCGTTAAAAAAATGAAACAAGGAATTTGAGGATAGTTCCTGGTCTTGTTTCAATGTCGTTAAAAAATGAAACAAATGGTATGAGCATAGTTCCTTGTCTTGTGTCAAGCTTGTTAAAAAATGAAACAAGGAATATGAGGATAGTTATGTTATTGTCTCAACCTCATTAAAAAATGAAATAGGTCCCATAGCATAGTTCCTTGTCTTGTGCCAAGCTCGTTAAAAAATGAAACAAGGAATCATAGCATAGTTCCTTATCTTGTGTCAAGCTCATTAGAAAATGAAACAAGGTCCCCTGAAGAAAGTTTAAATTCAAGTCTTTCATTAGATCTCGTAAAATCCCAGTCATGTCTTTCACTTTATCTCATAAATGAACCTTCATTCCATCCACATGATAACCATGAGTTTTGTATTGGTTTTGGGTCAATGCTGCAAATTCATTCAGTGTCACCAACATGTTCAAGAGAAGTCACTCAGTAAAACTCATCCTTTGGAATACTCATAAACCTTCATTTTCAGGACCGCTATTCCTAAACCTTTTGTCGTCAGTCACATTCCATCTCAAAAAATCATTACACTCATTTTGAGTCGTTGATGTGGGATACATCAAGGCCCTCCTGTGACGAGTTTCTTCTTGTCGACATCAGCACATTATCCAAGAAGTTTACTTAGAAACACCCTCCCAGTACATTGAGGCTTGCATATATCAATGGAAAGTTTCTCACTTCCAGTGATAGTTGACATCATTGGCCTTCGACTGAAATACTCTATATAGTGTTCAACATCAAAAAATTCATTCACACCATGCAGAATGTACTGCAATACCTTGAGGATCATTATCATTATCAGTGACTTCTCTCGTGTTTCTTAACAACTTACATCATTGGTTGGTAATCAGAGAGTGTCTTCCCATGTTCGACTTCAAATCACATACTCAGATTGTTAGACTTATACTATAGCCAACGATTGAACACCATAGAAGACCCCAGATCTAGTTTCATCCATCCAAGCTACAATTTTTGGAGAGTATTAATCATCTGTATGGTGGATTTACACAGATGGTCATCCTATCATGGTTTTATATCTTTAGACGACTATCTGATTTATGTACATGTAATGAAAAGTTTATATGCTAAGAATTGTGGATCAGATGGAGTCTTCATGTAGTCCTAATACCTGATCCTTTTTCATACCCCAGGGTTTCTTGGTCTTCTTATATGATGATTATATTTTCACCCTAGATCCTTAAGTGTCATCTAGCTTGTTCTCCTTCTTCATTTCCTTCTTCATCATATTTCCATAGCATGATAGAATTACTATATCTAAAATCCACTCAAGACAAGACAATATTAGTTTTGAAAAGTGTAACTAGGTCCAGTTTTCATAATCACATGTAATTCTAACTTTTATAAATGATGTAATGAAGAAAAGAAAATTCTTTTTGTAAGTTGTGCTTCATTGGTTTCATGAGAAAGTGGTTTTATTTTAGATGGCTCCCATTAAGAGCCCTAGTGTTCGTCATTAAAATTCAAAGAGTTTATTTCGTGTATGAAGAACCCTTCTTAGGGATATACCTACATATTTGAGTTTATAATATGTCTAGAAAACCCTCCAATGATAAGCACTAGTTCTACTCTTGAAGTCAGGCTCAAAACAGAAAATAAACTCATGTCGGCTTAGCTTATATGGAGACACATCTATTTGTAATGTCATGTCGACTTAATATATGGGAAAATCCACTATAAATAGGAGTGAATGATTTTCACATTAGCACATAGAATAGTTTGATATATCTCTCAATTTTTTGGTGCAAAAAGATAGAGACAATTTTATATGATGACACGATGAAGTTCATATGGGTCATCTATGACTTCATAAGAACAAAAGCTCATATTATATTTAAGATCGGTGTGAATATTTCTATGGCCTAAACATAATCACATTGTTTGAGTGAAGGATACAGTTATGTGAGTACTTAAGAAGTTTTCTTCACCTGTGTAATTCAGATCATAGTGGTAATGACAAGAAAAGGAATAAAAATTCAAACTTCAAAAGTAGAATTTCGGTGCGACAATAGTAGATCACAGGTTGGTCAAGAAACCATAGTTCAATGGTATATAGAGGCCATAGTTTAGGTGCTTTCAAGGAGCTATTACTGAGTAATGTATGATTGCATTTCAATGTTGCTACAATGGTCATAATTTGGTGGCTTTACATTGACATGTTCTGTTGACATGCCTAATATATATTTAGTTTGTTGAAGAGACAATCTTAGTTGGAAGAAGTTTGAAGACGAAGAGGAGTCAAGAAGAAAAATAGAGAACTAGTGTATTGGTCTTGGAGTGGCCAATAGGTCAAGGGCCTTTGTATTAGTATTCATCAATTGGAATCTCTATAATAATAATTTGTGCAGGTTTCCCTCTTAAAGAGTGAGGGGATTTGGCCCTAGATCATAGCCTACATTATGTGTCTCTTGTCTATTTATGTTCATGCATTAGTTATTGTTTGATGAATAAGAACACCAATAAACTAAGAAGAATAAGATCCTAATCTAAGAAAGTAAAAGACATTCACAAGTAGTCACAAATAGAAGAGAAATAAGCTAATGATAATGCCCTGGATTTCTCAACATGGTATCATAGCTAAATTCAAAGGGCATCTAATAAAAGAGACACTCAAGGTTTCAATAAAGGTATCAAAGAAAAAGTTCAAGATCTACATTGAAGATTGAAACCCTATATCCAAGAAGTAGTCTACACTAGTAAAAGCTTTAGATCCTCTAAGTCATCATTAAAAGACCACAAAAACCCTCATCAAGTCAAAGAGATCTACAATACAAGGTAGACCAAAGTATAAACATCTAAGAGAATTACTTCAAGGAATTAGATCACATCATCTTAGAGAAAGTCAAAACTCTAAAATCATTTTTGACGTACACTCATTCGCCATCGAAGAAGTCGAAGCATCTTGAAGGCTAGGAGGCATTTTCATCATCTTCAAAAGTTATAAGGAAGGCTCCCTCTTATCGAAGCAAGTATCTTCTCCTTATCCTTGAAGAAGATCATTTGAGGAAGAAGAAAAAACATCTTCATCAACAAAGAGAGCTAGATATAAAGGTGTTAACATCACAAAAGGAGAAATCATGTTTATTGAAGAAGTGGAACTAATACATATTCTTCATCCACCATCAAAGTGATCAAGTTGAAGATTTAATCTTCACTTTTAAAGTAAGTATCTTTCATTTTATAATCAAATTTGGTAAAATGACTTCTTTTTTGTAAGGAGATCTATGAGCTCATTGGGTCATGAAAATTCCTTGTATGGAAAAGGAGGACAGCCATAGTCCTAGAGAAAAGTGAAGTCATTAACCATATCAATAGAAAGGTATCCTATGAATAAGTGGAAAGGGATTCTTATGAAAGGTCCCCTCATATTGCAGGTTTTCAACCCATTTAGAAATTACCTCCATGCAAATTCCGAAACACAGACAATAAATAATGCGAGAGAATAACACATAAAACACATATACACAAATATTTTCCCCTGGATCTGAAAATTGGGGCTACTGGCTTTATTTTTCATTATGTTCCTTTCAATGTTACAATACATGTATATACATACCAAAGCATCCAATACCATGGACCGAAAACCATTGTGCCCAAAACCATGTGCAAAAAACATACACAAAACAAGAGAAGGGTTCGCCCACCTAATAGAGGGTCCAAAAAAAATTCTCTGCGGAGCTGCCCTAAACTTTGTCGAGGAGGGCTAACTGCCCACCTCAAACCCCCCATACATGGGGGGCTATCGCCCCTGCTGTGCAACAAAGTGGGTGCTTCACCCTCCCTCTGACCCCCTAGTTAACTAAGGGAGCTAGTTGTGGAAAGAATATAACACAACCCAACATTTTCCCACTTATTGTTTTCTTTCCACAGGGGGCCATAGGAGAGCTTAGTCATTTATCTAGCCCTGCAATGCCCATTGTTTCTCTACACCAAGAGAAATTCTCACAACTCACAGATTTTGTAAATGCATCTGCAGTATTCTTCAAAGTGTCCACCTTTACTAGAAACACCTTTTTTTCTTCTATCATATCCCTCACAAAGTGATACTGAATATGAATGTGTTTCTGAATGGTAGGCAGGATTCTTTACCGAGAAAATTTCACTTTGCCTATCATAGTATGTTCTTATAGCTCCCTCTACTAATCGCATACTTGAACACAATATCTGTAAAACAGACTCCTTCCTTGCTTGCATGAGTGGTTGCCATGTATTCCTCCTATGTAGTTGATAGTGACACTACAAATTATTTCTTACACATCCAACTAACTACACCTCCAAATAGGATAAACACATACCCACTTGAATATTTTCTCTGATCCAGAGCTCCAACCGAGTTTGCATCAACAAAGCCACAGATATCCAACACTCGGTCAAATCCTATTCTTCCTTTGTAGCAAAAACCATAATTGCTAGCACCATGCAAATACCTGAAAACTCGCTTCACTATTGTCTAATGCTCGTTCCCTGGTTTTCACATTATCTTACTCAATAATCCCTTTACATGTACAATGTTTGATCTAGTATAGACAATCGCATACATCAGGCTACTGACTACACTAATATATGGAACATGGGACATTTCCTCTCCCTCTTCTTGTGTCTTGGGACACTGTTCAACAGATAACTTTACACCTACAAGAATAGGAACCTTCACCGGTTTACTATCCTACATATTAAACCACTACAATATTCTCTCAATATACTTCCTCTGGTTTAGCTAGAGCTTCCTCTTTCCCGACCACTTTTAATTTCCATGCGCAAAATATAGTTTGCAGCACTAAGATCTTTCATGTCGAATTTGGAGGACAACTAGGTCTTCAAATCCTATATAATTTCTTTGTCATTTCCAATCAGCAACATAACATCCACATACAAGACCAGATAAAAAACATGGTAACCAATTAATTTAAAATACACACAATGATCTTATTTTCTTTTGGTGAAGCGAAGTCCCCATATAAATGTATCAAATTTCGGATACCACATCCTTCATGACTATTTTAACCCATACAAAGAATTCTTTAACTTGTATACCAGTTCTTTCTTACCCTTCACTGCAAAGCCCTTAGGTTGCTTCATGTACATCTCTTCTTCTGGATCCCCGTGAAGAAATGTTATCTTCACATCCATCTATTCTACCTCAAAATCAAAAGTAGAAGCAACAAATAAAATAAATCTAATAGAGGCTACCTTTGGAATAGGGTTCTAAAGCTTATAACCCTTTAAACCATCTTTATAGCCAATAAATATGCAGCTTTCGGATTTACTATCCATCTTTGTTCTTTTGTCCTTTGGAACATGTCCATATGCATCACATCCAAATACCCTCAAATTTCAAAGAAAGGGTTTCTTACCAATCCATACCTCTTATGGAGTCTTACCCTCCAACGCTAATGAAGGTGATCTGTTGACAAGGTAACATATTGTCTCCATTATCTCTGCTGAGAATTCTTGTCATAACCTAGCACCACTGAGCATGCTTCTTTCCCTTTCCATCAACATCTTATTCATTCTTTCTGCAACTCCATTTTTCTTAGGTGTGTATGTAGTAGTATTTTGTTGTTCTATAACACACTTCTTAATAAATTGTTCAAATTCCTTCTTGCAATACTCTCCACCATTATCTGTCCTCGACACCTTTATCTTCTTCTCTGTCAATTTTCCAGTAGAGCCTTCAATTCTTTAAACCTATAAAAGACTTCAAATTTCTTCTTAAGGAAATATATCCATGTATTCCTACATAAATCATATACAAATGATACATAAGACACACACTTACCCAGTGATGGAAACTTCACAAGTCCAAACACATCACTATGCACAAGCACTAATATCTGTTTTTCCCTCTTACCACTAGAGGGGAAACTCACCCAATTCTTCTTCCCATATATACAATTTTCATAGGAATCAAAATCCAGAGAGCTATTAGCCATACCTTCTATCACACCATTACCATGAAGGATTTGAAGGAACTTCTCTCTAATATGTCCAAATCTTTCATGACATAGCAAGGTATTTTCTCTACAGACCACTACCTTTTCTGCTCCACTTTGGGTAACCACAAAATTGTTGCACCCATCAACAATAGTGTTACCTTACAAATTGTATAGAGTTCCAATCTAAACTCCTTAGATCATCACCAGTGCTCCCCAAACCATCTTGTAGGTATCTTTCTCGAACATTGTTTTTACACCTGCATCCTCGATCTTGCTTACAGAAATCATATTTCTGGCCAATGCAGGAAAATGTAGAACACCTGGAAGTGTTCTAATTCTTCCACCTTGCAACCTCAACTTTACTATTTTGTCACCAATGATTCTAAGCTTCCTGTCATCCCCTAAGAAGACATCACCACCATCATATTTCTCATACTCACAGAACCACTCTCTATGGGGAGTGAAGTGGAAGGATGCACCTGAGTCAATAAAATAGGCCTCATCATCTGCATGTGCACTTGAAGAAACCATGAACACATCCCCACCTTCATCTAAGGTGGTTTTCACCTTTGTAGAAGGAGCATCATGAGATCCCTTTTCTTTGTCAGGAGCTTTAGACTTACAATCCCTTTTCTAGTGCCCTTCCTTTATGCATTTCCATAACACCTTTACAGGTTTTCTTGGAGATTTGAATCTCCCTCTAGATTTAGATATCCCACTCGATGACTTATGTTTTTTTCTATTCTGGGAACTTCCTCGTACATACAATGCATCACCATTCTGCCTCTCCATATTTTTCTGCCTCATCTCCTCCATCAACAAGGATGAGACTATTTCATCAAACTGCAAGGCAGTTGCATTTCTACCTATTGCAATAACCAGACTGTCCCATGAATCTGGTAGAGAACATAATAAACTAATGCACTTATCTTGATATGAAATTTTAATATCAACAGACAATAACTGACTTACTACAGTATTAAATGTGTTCAAATTCTCTATCACTGAGTCTCCATCTTTCATCTTCACATTATTCAACTTTTTTCATAGGAACAGTTTATTCACTAGAGACATAGACTCGTACAAAGTCCCTAACTTGTCCCACTAAGCGTCGATCGTAGCTTCCCCTTATACATTCAACAATACTGAATTTGAGACACACAATCGTATTGTGTTCTTTACCTTCCGATCCAACTTCTTCCATTCTTCATGAGACACTATCATTTGTTTAGTAACTGGATCTACCATGATCCATTGATCTTTATCCACCAATATATTCTCCATCTTGAGTTTTGACAACTCAAAACTCTGACCATTAAATTTCTTGATCTCTATCATTTCACTAGTTGCCACCTTCTTTCACCACCAAAATCGATCCTGCAGATCTCCCATTGAACAGGGTCTACGACAGGCCTGAGCGAAACCCCCTAAAAACAAAGGAGTCGCCTTGAAGCCAAAAAAACTTTGATATCAAATGTAGGTTTTAACCCCGTATAGAAATCCGCTGCATACGAATTCTAAAACACAAAAGATAAATAATGTGAGAGAATAACACATCAAACACATATACATAGATATTTTCCCCCGGATTCCAAAACTGGGACTACTAGCTTAATTTTTCATTATGTTCCTTTCAATGTTATAATAATATATATACATGCCTAAGCATACAATACCATAGACTGAAAACCATCGCGCCGAGAACCATGTGTGAAAACCATACACAAAACCATAGGTAGGTTCACCCCACCTAATATAGTGTACAAAAAAAAAATTCCCTGATGCACTTCCCCAAACCCCGTAGAGGTGGGATAATTCCCCCCCTTAAACCCCCATGTAGGGGGTGCTACTGCCCGCACTACACAATGGGCACAATGAAGGGGGAGCCCGACCCCCCCTCTAACCTCCCGATTAACTATGGGAGCTAGGCATGGAAAGAATATAACACAACCCAACACATATAGTAGTATTGGAGAAATCAAATAGATATATATCATCGAATGGTATAGATATTCTTTGAAGATGTGATAAAGAAGGTCACATCACCTAGGTTTGATCTACTCAAATTAAAGGAATAACAGGATAAAGGATTATCTTCATAAATATATTAATTGCAAGATATAGGAGAGATAATCCTCATTATTCTAAATGCACTAACTGATGACCAAGGTAACCATGTCTATGAGGATAAGACAACTATCTCATTCAATAACTTTTGACTTCTATGAAGGATAGGTTGAAGAAAATAGTGTTGAAGGACCAAATGAAATGATTCAACCATTTTTTCAAAAAGAAAGAATAAGAATAGATGAAATTCAGTGTTATGGATTAGGGACATTACAAGATAGATTTTCCTAAAGAGACAATATAAAACAAGGAAAATAAGAAGTGTATATCACCAAAGAAATGGAGCCAAAGAGAAGAAGTATAAGAAAAGAGGAAGTAAGATATCTCTGCTATGTTAAGATAGTATCCCTCATAAAAGGTATTGTCATATCTCCTAAATATTTTATAGGAGATGGGTATAATAAATAATAAGGTGCATCGTGACATCATCGATAAATTAGAAACATGAGAAAATGACATCACCATAAGAAACAAGAAGTATGTCTGATAGTCAACCTTGAAGTAAATAGCTCTTAGCAACCTCATTAAAATATCAATCGAAGAAGTCATTCAAGAAAAATCTCATAAAACATCAGTCAAAAGGGAAACATCACCTAAATAATGATATACGAGATCCTCAATATTATCTCATGGAATCCTCATCAGAGGATTCACCAATATAGAGTGGAAGAAAGTGTTTCATGACGAACTCCAACTTGTCTAATTCATGGATTGATGGTATGAAGTTGTTGAAGGAAGCCTAGATGACGTAAACGTAAATGAGCTATGCATTCTTATGTTTGATTTTATAAAGTCATGTTGTATGGTTTCAGGAAACATGGATCATTTCTCGATCATGAGAAGAATGATTAAAGGAAAGGAATCTCCTCCTATGAAAGCCTTCTGGAAGGCATGGGTGACACTAGAAGAAATCAATATAATATGTCCTCATATGAAGTATGAGATGGCCACATACAATTGAAGAAATCTAATTGGAAGCTCCTGTAAATGAAATGTGTGAATAAATCAAGGAAGATATCGTGAGATATGAAACCATGGCAAAGGTAATCAAAATAAAAAATAACAAGAAATATTTGATAGGAAGTTTGCAAAATATGGAGACCCTTGACAATGGATATCTTTGGGAGATGTGTCAACATGGAGGATGTTGATGCACACTGGAAGATGTCATCATGAAAGATAATCACCAAGGTAATTTCGATTTAAGTGTTCATTTGCTATTATTGAACAAATATATGGATGGGCTTATGCAAGACTGCCAGAGGGAAGAATCGTGTATGACTTACAAAAGGATTATATATAATGATGTAATATCCTTCTGAAAATATGGCATGAAGAAAGCAACGTGATACAAAGCAATGCCAAATGAAGACGAATATATTACTTTTTTGATGAAAGGAATATTGACGTGATTGGCCTACATGTGAAAATGATGGAAGGTATGTGCCCTATGAAGAAGCTATGAAATATGAAGGCTCCTTGATAAAAAATTTCATGACATCGAAGGAAGGAGCTTTTTAAAGAAACTATTTAAGAAGTTGTAGGTCCCTAATTAAGAGGGAGCCTGAAATTCCTAATGCAAGATGGCGCTTAGGAACATTCATTTTGTAGGAATGAGTACATTCCATTATTGGAATTGTTATGTCCTCGCTAATTGAAAGGGAGAGATAAACACATAGTTCTAGTGTTCATATGTGAAGAAGGAATGGATGATTAGGTAATCATATGGCATCCGATGCTCTTTGAAGACGGGATAGGGCATCCAAGATAAGAGTAGTCATAGTGGACTGATATTCTCGAAGGACTAGCTACCCAAGATAAGAATAGTCCAAAGAAGGTCATAATTTGTGAACACTAAAGTGGAGTATGTACCTTGAGAGACAATGATTTTGGTATCTATGAATCCTTGGTCTCAATAGCATTGTGCTTTAATCATGTTGATAGAGTTGTTAGTCAAGGCCTTTTTATGTGACAATGCTTGTTGATATGATGCTAGAAAAATGGGTTACCAATCTGATTCTTCTTATGAGAAGTTCTTTAGATTTAGAATTACAGAGTACCATTATGAATACCTCCCTCATTAAGAGGTAGTGTTAAAAAGTGTAACTAGGTTCTCTCTTCATAGTGAAATGTAATTGTGACTTTTGTGAATGATTTAGTGAAGAAAAAAAAATTATTTTTGTAATCCTTGCTTCATGGGTTTCATGAGCAAGTGATTTTATTTTAGATGGCTCCCATTGAGAGCCTTAGGATTGGTCATTAAAAGTTAAAGTGTCTATGTCATATTTGAAGTGTTTATGTCAAGCTTGAGGAGGATAACATATGCTTGTTCTATAATATTCCCTTTGGGAAAACTTGTCGCTATGTTTTAGCGTGTCTAACGACAGTGGAACTCATTCTTATCTAGGTGGACACGTTTGTCACTATCATTTTAACGAGTTTGATAACAAAGACAACTCGATTCTTTTCATTTTTAGAGAGTTTGAAAAGGGATGAAAAGGAGTCTCCAACAGTTCCTTTTTGTAGCATAATCTCTTAAGTCCGAAAAAGGATAAAATAATACAGAAGGGATAAATTTTCGATCACTTTACCAAGCCGAAAAGACAAGCGCTCAAACATTTTCATGAGATAATCCCTCAGGTCCAAAAAATATTAAAATATACAGGAGGTATGGCACTTTCAATTACTTTAGCGAACTGGAAAGGCCAATAGCTCAAAACATGGTGATTTGAAGAGGTTGGCTAATAGGACCACTCTTCGTAGTTGTTCCTAAAAAGGGTAAACAATCAAGTGTAAGCATATGATCACCTAAAAGGATGGAGGTGATGATAGGAACACAACCAAGGCTCAAAAGGTTGATAGCATGGAAATCACGAAGGTTATTTACCGAAGGTGAATTCATTTTTTAATGAGGTTGAACCATGGGGAACTGTGCTCAACGATAGGTTTATTTTTTAATGAGTTTGAACCATGCGATAACATATGCTTAGTGGTAGGTTTATTTTTTAACAAGCTTGAACCATGCAATAACATATGCTTAGTGTTAGGTTTATTTTTTAACAAGCTTGAACCATGTGACAACATATGCTCAATTTTTAGTTTTTCTTTTTATGCAAGCTAGAAATGACAAAACTAAAAAAACTAGAAAAGACAAAACTAAAAAGCTAGAAAAACTAAGAAAACTAAGGAACTAGTGAGGTTACGTAGGATGGTTTTGTCTATGGAACAGACAAAACACTTCCTTTGCCTCATCTGTAGTGCGGACGAAGGTGAATGGTGGGTCGGACCAATCACCTAACCTAAGAAGTTAAAAAGCTAAAAAGCTAAAAAGCTAAACAAGCTAGAAAACAAAATCGAAAAAGGTTTGCATGCCCCCAGCATGATGAAAATGAGTCTCCAGTAACCATATGGAAATCACTATGGTTAGGTAGGATGGTTTTTGTCAGTGGTTAGACAAAACACTTCCTTGGCTTTGTCTACCAAGTAGAGAAAGGTGAATGGTGCGTCAAATCAATCATTTAACTTATAGGGCAACCTATCTTTTCAGTTGGGTTCGTCTACCAAATAGACAAGGGTGCATGCCCCCTAATCTTCGTTACATTCACTAGAATAATCCTGGAAATTAGGTGGATGTAATGAAGGTTGAAGAGACACTCTTGACACAAAAGGACCATTTAGGGATGATGATCAACTTGGAGCTATGCTCGAATTGGGGAATGAAAGCTGGTAAAAAATGACAATTTTTCCTTTATGCGGGAAACACATCAATCGAAAGAGTGTTGAAACAATAGCTTCCATGTTATAAACATAGTCACGTCCAAGTAGCAAATTTTAATCTAACGGTACTTGGACTACCATAATGTTCAAATGAATAGTCTTCCTTCCCAAAGTAATCAGTAACTTAAGAAGGATCGCTAATGATCGACTGGTCCCTTTGTTAAAGCTTGAAAAATTTTATGTGACAGGTATAAGCAATGGCGAACAAAGTCTTTTCCAAGCAGTTGAGGAAAGGATACTCATTGATTCCCCTTCATCTGTGATAGTGATAGACACGATCATTTTGTAAACTTGTACTATGATCCAGAATGGTACATTAGATGGAAGGCGGGATCTTGCTAGTCTATTCCAATCAAAGGAAGTGACTAGACTACTTGGAGGGGGTACCGAATAAATGATTAAATTAATCCCTTGAGTAGCAGGAACTAGGGAATTCTCTTCATGTTGTGAAGGAATGGGTGGATTCGCCCCAAGTTCATCGGACTTTGAGGTGATAAAAAGAATTTGAACCATATCATTCTCACTCTCTTCAGGAAGGGTATGATCTTCTGAAGGTAAAATTGGGTTGACTGCCATCTCGACCTATTGAATTTGGTCCAGTATGGACTCAGAAGATTCACCTTCGGTGGTAGGTGCTTCGACTGACGGTTGAGTCATGTCAATTGGATTTTCAACTAGTAAAGGACTTGGGGATACTTTCATGTATCTAGATGGAGGTTGATGTGGTGAAGCAGGAGGGCTATGCAAGACCCTTTTGGCTTCATCCAAATAAGGACAATGGGGAAGGGTATGGTCCCCTTCACATAACTTACATGCAATTTTAGCCTTTCTTTTGTGTCCATATTTATTACTAGTTGATGGTGTGGTGTCAAGATGATCACCAGAGGTTGATGATACCTGTTGGTGTGAATGGGGTGACCATTCTCTCAATATTCGAGGAATGCATTGAAATTCTCGATGAAAATGGTCTCCTCTACAAATAATGCGTGGAGATCTGGGTTTGGAAAGCTTAGTGTATGGATTTTTAACAGATGATTCATGGTTGCCCCCTTGTTGAATTGGATTCTTCTTCTTGCACTAAAACCATGGCAATGGTCATATCTGTAGCAGTGAGGTACAAGTTAAAGTATTTTTGATAGTTAGGAGCATACATTAATGATGGTTTTATTAGGTAACCTTTTAAAGCATCAAAGGAAGCTTGTGCAACTTGATCCCAGTGGAAGCGTACTCCTTTTTTTAACAAACACGTATAAATTTTAGCAAGTTTAACATTATGTGGAATGAACCTCATTAGAATGTTAGCTTTCCCTTGGAGTTTCTAAATCTAAAGCAAATTTGAAGGTGAAGGCATGTCAAGGATTGCCTGAACCTTAAATGGGTGAGGTCAAATTTCGTCCTTAGAAATGACGAAACAAAGTAATTGACCAGAACCAACGCAAAACACAAACTTTTGTGGATTGAGTCGTATCTTGTAGTGTTGAAACATAGAAATATGGTTCTCAAATGTTGTGGATGATCAATCCACTTTCACGAATGAGTCGGTATATTTTCGAGATATGGTTGAACGATGTTTTTGATGTGATGGAAGGCATAGTTCATCGCCCTCTAAAAATTTGCCCCTATATTCTTCGAATCGAAAGGTAATTTACAATACACAAATGTGCCCCACAGACATGTAAATGCAGTCTTTCACTGGTCCTGTGGACGGATATTTATTTGATTGTACCCAGAAAATCCATCCATAAATGAAAATATTTCGCATTCGGCACAACCATCAATTATGTGGTCAATGAAGGGTGTAGGATAGTTGTCCTTTGGACACAGTTGATTTACATCCTTATAATCAATGAACACTCTAATTGTTCCTTTCTTTTTCATAATAGGAACAATATTCAATACCCAATTAGTGAGAGGAACAAGGTAAATGAATCCAGCATGCAAAGGTTTTTCAACTTCCTCCTTAATGGCAGCGGCTTTCTTCGGCTGAATAGGTTGAAGCCATTTTTTTACTGGTTTGATATCTGGATACATCTTGATTTCATGTTCAAAAATTCTTCAGTCAATGCCTGGTATTTCTTCATATGACCATGCAAAGACATCTCTAAATTCATGAAAGAGAGCGCAGTAAGTTTCCTATTTTTATGGAGAACAAGATTTTCCAACATGAATATACTCTACAACATTAGGTTTGGTCAAGATATTAATGGCAATAGTTTCTTCAATATTGGACAAATTTCGCTCGGAATCCACTGTATTTATAGTATTTGATAGAAAATCAAAAACTAAATGATGATTAAGGTCGCTTCAATAATATTCATTGTTATCTTGAAGGTGGGAACAATGGTGGTAATATTCCCACAGCATCTTTCCTATCATCATCAAATGAATGATTCCTTCGTCTGTAGAATGTATAGAAGACCAAGGATCAGAAGAGGTACCATAATCTAGAGACCTATCTATCCAAACACTTGTTGCATGTTGATTCAGGTTTGTCTCCCAGGCCTAGAAAATTGATTGCTACAAAGATTCTATGGTGTTGGGGGGCAGCACCTCGAGGTGATCCACACTATCAAAATGGTCATTTTTCTTCTTAATCTTAGATGATCTAGACAAGATCATATGATAGGTTTCGACCATGGCCACTTCCACAAGACCAGTTGGAGGTGGGAAGGCAAAAGTACCCATTAAGGATGGGTCTTTTAGGAGACCTACTATGACATTTTGAAGCGATTGAGAGCTTCCATGGATCAATGGAATGCTCCCAGTAGTCTTTCAATTGTTAGGAAAGAAACTTAGTTGGTCAATGATTGTAATTCCTCCTTGGAAGGGAAATACAACCTTTCTAAAATATGTAGACACAACGGTAGCCATAGCATAAATACAGGGCCTTCCCAGGAAGATATTGTAGCCAAGGTTTCCATCAATGACCTTGACTTCAATCTCTACTGTCTTGCCCCCCCAGTTCAACTTACAAGTTACTTAAAATCCCACATGGCATGTATGTTCTTCCATCAAATGCCTTTATTGTTGTTGATGATCACGACAAGGGTGGTGAACATAGAGTTTTCCAACAACTCATCGACATAATAGAAGTAGATGCCCCCTCATCAATGATTGTTCAATGAATAGTTTTATTGAGGGGTTTTACCTGTATAAGGAAAGTGAGTTGGGTCGGTAACTAATGTGCGTATCCTTTATGGTTAAAGGCCACAAGATTGGAATCCGCTGGATCAATCCCACCTATTGCTGATAACAAAGACTACTTTTGGGAGGGGTAAATCTATAATACTTCAAGTGTTGACATAGCGGATGGCGATTGAGCCACGTCCTCCGCTATATTATAATTCTATGCAGCTCGAGCATGAGGATTAAATGTTAATTTATGTATGACTCCCTTTGGTGGCTTTATACTTAATTCAGGAATAATGGGTGGAACAACTTCTGGTGAAGTCATCATCAAACTACTAGGCTGATCTGATGCCTTATTTTTTGACGATGGTGGATTCCCATAATCTTAGTTCCTTGTCAAGATTAAAGAATCATTTCACGGTTCTAAGATGGATAGAATAATCACTTGGGATGTGGAAGCATGATCAGTAGCAACTAGATTAGTTTTTGGGTTCGGAAACGGATTAGTTAATAGCACTGAGGTACTTGAAGTCTTTAACAATTTCGTAACCCTAGCTTGATGTTGACAATCTCTCGTCCAATGGTCCTCGTTACATATCTAACATGGATCTCGAGGTTTCTTTCACCCACTAGGGTTCTTAGAATATTTTTTAGGAGTTGAATACTCTTGTTTCTTCTTTTTATCTTTCCCTTTCTTCTTGCCCCGTGGTTGCTTTGGATTCTTTCCCTTGTCAGATGACATGGCATTAATATCTGAGGCAAGAGGTTTGTCATTTTCTTTTTGACTAGAAACTACAAGGTATTTACTAGATGGAGCCTTTGTGGTTTGTGTGCTTGAGGCACCGATCACGCCATCACCGCCATGAGAGTCCCTATTCAATTTAGGAGGGGGAGGAACAAAAAGTTCTGGTCTGGGAGCATCAGGAAATTTGTCATGGAGTGTGCCAGACTGAGTATAGATCAAGACTAAATATTGGGCATGAGCATTGACTTACTCTTCAGTGGCAACTCCTCCTTTTGCCACGTCCTCAGTTATAGATGGTAATAAGGACTTAATAAACCACTCAACTAAAAGTTGATCAGGGACATACATCTTTACCATTGGACAACGACGTCACCACTCATCAATATGATAAGATATGTGAGTAGTCGTGGTTTGTTTAAGGTTGGTAAGGAGTTCTATTCCTATTTTGTACCTTATGGGTAGTTGAAAGTGGGTTATAAAAGTAGTGGCAAGGGCGCTGAAGTTATCAAATGATGCTCTAGGCAATTCAATATACCATTTCCCTACTGGACTAGTGAGCGTTCTCTGAAAAACGTGAAGTCTAATAGAATCATCATTTAGGGAGTTAGATGAGCACCACAAATGAAAAGTCATTATGTGTTTCGATGGATATTCACCTGGATTTCCATTGAATTTAGGAATATCGGAGGGAATTTTATGAGGAATCGTTGCCCACCAAGGGGCACATGCAATTGGATCATTCGTCAGCAATCCAAATCTGGTATCTCTAGAGTAGCTACAAAAGGCAACTGCTAATTTAGGTTAGGTGAAGCATACCTAGGATAAGATGGGATTGCCTGAGCAGTAGGTCTTTGTATAAAAACATAGTGTATCTGATGTTGGTAACTTTGATAAGGTTGTTGGACATAACCAGTATAATGTGGTTGTTAATAACCGTTTTTAAAATGCAGTTGTCCATTACCCACAAAGCCTTGTTACTCAGGTCCTCAATAGGTTTGTTGGAAATGCAGTTGTTGGTATTGCACTAGGCATGGTTGTTGGACAACTTGCTATTTTCCAATACTGGAAGATTGACCAAGATGTACACTGATAATCCCCATTTGTGCCTGAGTCATTCCAGGTAAGGAAGCACTAACCTCAGGTTGTGATTGAGCTGTAGAGACAAGAGGTTATTGTATTGAACCATCATATACTTGAGGTTGACACACAATAGGCATTACTTGTACTTGTGACATAGTCACAATAGCAGGTGTAGTGGGAATATTGGACATCGGTTGGGTTGGTTGCATTAAATATACAACCCTTGGTTGTTGATGTAGTACCAGTACCCAACCACTGGATGTCATTCCAATTTGACTTGAATTTTGTTGTAAACTCTCATATGGTTGTTCTCCAGGAGGCAATAATGAAAAAGCATACTGCCCTTCATATGGTAGTAGTCCAGTGTTCAAAGGATATATAGGTCTTTGAAGACTGGTCTGCCCAAATTGATACTAGCCCAGAGGATCATTTTTCTAAGTTTCAACATAAGAAATACGAAATGGGACTCCAGATGAATAAATAGGAACAAACCATGTCATCAAAACAACCCCTGAGTGGACCCCAGCTAGTGACTGATAATTAGCTGGGACAGATGGTATACCAGCAAACATTGTAGGAGTGGAAATTGGAAGTTCTACTATGGTTGTATCTGATGACGCACTCCTAGATGTTGATGGCTACTCAGACATGCTTAGTCTATCCAAATGATTTCCTAGTGATTTGACCAGAACTTGCGATGAAGGATGATTAAAAGAACCAACTTCAGGAGTAGAAGGATATAGATGAATTAGTCCCAAAATGTAATGTGGTACTGGATGGAGGATCCTCTACTATCTCCTCTATAGCAATCAATCTAGGTCAAAGAGGTAGATTGTATGGTTAGTAAAATATTTCTGGAGCTGAAGAAGGTATAACTTCTGCAGTAATAGATACGGGAGGGGTGACACCTTCTAAATTTTGGAATTTGACTTCTAGATGTTTAGGTAAGTGAACTTCAGTCTCTGGATCAACTCTAGATGGAGTTGTTTCAGGTATAGAAGTGTCTACCATTACACTAGGATTAGTTCTAATGTGCTCTTGCAACTGCAGAACTTCTTCCCTAGAGGTAGGTGTAACAGAAATGATCGGAGTAACTGTAGTCTCTGATGATGTTGAAACAAAAGTTCCAAATAAACTAGATGAATTGGACTCAGTTAAATGAGACTGTTTTCCCTAGAATGGTTTCGTTTCCAAAGTCAAAGACGGTTGACTCGCTAGTCTCCGCAAATGACAGGGTTTTGATTGACTTTCTTCCACGATTGCAGATTACTCGATCAACTCAAAATTAAGGGAAAAAATGTTATTCCGAATTAAAAAAATTTAATGATGCTTTGAAACAACTTTGCATTTTCAAATTTTAAGAGTTGAGAAAAAGCTAAAGAGGACTCTAGTCCCCTTCGATTATTAATGAGCTTGAAGTGACAAGTGCTCAGATGGACCTTATATTTTAAAGAGTCGAAAAGGAACAAAAGTGACTACTCTGGCAATCCAGATAGAGGGATTACCAAACCAATCGTAAAACTGCAATATACACCTTGGTGATAAATTAAAGAGAAATTACCACAGACTTATGTATGGTAGTCAATTTTCCGAATGTTGTGTTCAGTGCATTGTGATCGATAGGGCGGCAGACATGGCTTCCTATGGATAAAGGATGTAAGCCTATTGTGGTCTACTCGATGGTACGGGGAGCACAAGTCCGTGCTAGTACTTTTCGTATGAAAGAGGTGGAATTACCCAACGTTTGATGAAAATGAAAGTTACTAAATTTTACGATGCCAAAACACGTCTCTAGGCTAGACCTCTAGATGTGTTCCGTTAGGTTCCAAAGCATTGTTAGGTTCATTGAGATTTATTTTAGAGTTGATCTTGTTTACAAGTTTTCCTTTCAATGGTTCACTGCGTGATGTTGATTTGGAATTCCTAAAAATGCAATCTACAATGATAAACAATCATTGTTTATTATGATCATGAAAATCCTAGCTACTAGGGAAAGAAAATTACAATTCTTTCAAACAAAGAGTAAAGAGCACACGCTAAATGAAATTTCCTAAATCATTTTTCGCACACAAGATAAATGAAAATGAAAATGCATGTATTTGTTTTTCATTCCCTTAATGTGAGAAATGTGAAAAAGGAAAACTAGGTATAGAAAAGATTTGAAATATTTCGTTCAAAGCGACATTTCAACAATTTCTTTTTCAAAATAGAAAGGAAGACTAAACGACACTTTTCAATTTCTAATAGAAAATGCTTTCAACAATTTGAATAACAACAAATAAAATCAAATACATGACAAAAAGTTTAATCAACTATTCAGAGAAGGAAGACTTCATGACACTTCTCTTTTTTGACACAAAACGACAGTTACGACAATTTTTGTACCAAAACAACAGATTGATTTAAGCAACTTTTCAACAAAGGATTGTAAATGATGGATAAATACATTAAAAAATTTACTAATCCTAATCAATGGAGGCTGATCTATGTAATGCAAGTAGGCTTCAGTAAGGAGGCATTGTTCATAAGTACCAAATCAACTAAATAGAGCTAAAAAGAAGGACAAAAGACCCAAATTTCAAGAAGGGAAATAGGCTCAGTCAGTCATCAGACGTGGCCTTCATAGAAACATGGATTAATCACACTTTTTAGGCTTGAGAGGTGTGATGCATATTGGTTGACAATGATAAACAATGCGATAGGCCAGGGAGCGCAACTGAGGTGGGTTTTGGCTCAAAATTCTAGTTTATTTCAGTGATTTAAGTTGAGCTACGATGGATAGTAAAGAGAAAAGTATAGAGTAATGACCTTGGGAGCTTACCGGGCTACCAAAAGGGCATCTAGAATGCTTGTAAGTTAAATATTCAATTCATAAACTAAACTAGAGATTGACTAAAGCAAAATTCATCTACTATGTAAGTGCAAAGCAAGAGTAGTTCGAAGGCTATCTGGCAAACTTTAGGCTCTGTCTATAATTTATAAGTAAAAAACGATAACAAACAAATATCTATTCACTCCCCAATGGAGTCGCCATTTTGTTTCCAGGAAAACTAGTGTCTTTTCGATCGACTAGCCCTCTAGCAATGGCAGCTATCCTAGAAACAAATAATAAGAGCAATTTGGGAGTTCTTCTATGTATGATAGATAAGAGAGAGGCAAAGCAACCAACCTGGATCTTCTGCTTAACTCCTTACTTGATCTCTCTTCCCCTTGAAAGAGCTTGAAACTCCTCTCCTACTTATCCCACTTAGAGAATAGCTATAGAAACATAGTAACAAAACATCGTTAAAGCATCTTGATATATTATATCATAAACATTGTAGAATCAGAAATACAATGAACATACAATGGCATTCACAAATAATAACATTCAAAATTACACAATTGTATGGAAGAAAAACTCAGATAACTTTATTTAATAGAAGGGAGAATTACAACCCAGCTATCTGATCCAGCATCATCCTCCCAACATCAAAGCTCTCTTCACCTCATGAAAAGCAAGATCACGCCAACAATACAATGCTCTTTCTCAACTGTAAACTATCAACACTTCTTTACAAATTACAAAATTCCAACCTCTAGATCTTTCAGATGAGGGATCCATTTATAGATGTGTAGAAGGGTGTGAGTCATCTCTAGGTTTTTGATTAGTGTCATTCCACTTGTTGTTTCTAGTTCCACTTAGATATTTCATAGATCTCTTACTCATCCTTGGGCAAATTTAGAGAGGCAAGTGTCATATGAGAAGTTTCTAGAAGATTGCATGAGCATCCACTTATCAAACTATCTCAGACATTTGTCCATCCTCGCTCATCACACCCTACAGAAGGCCTCATCAGTATGCATCGCACTTGGCTAGTGTAGGATTCATTATGCATTGCACCATGACAGTGGAGCAATCAATATGGTCCTGTTTTGGCCAATTCTGGATGGTTTTACAGCTGGAACTTTTGGGGAATGATGTAATCAGTTGACCATGTTCCTTTAGGGTATGAAACAACACTTTTAGGGGTTAAAGAGCCCTATTTTATCAACATATAAGATTCGGGTTTAACTGCCAAAATATGTCGATAACATACACTAGGTAGAAAGCAAGGAAAATGATTAAAATATACGAGATAAAAGCAAATGAAATAATAGAATTAAGCTAGCTATAAAGCAAAGGGAATTTCTGATGTAGAGAATGATTCAATTATGAATTCCATCATACTCCATTTCAAACACAGAACATAGCATATATGATAAAGAAATTAATGAAATCTATGTGCGGTTGGTTAAAGACCTATACTGGTCGTAAGAGCCCTCCACAAAACAATTGGCAATCTCCAATTGACACAGTATGGAAAACATAAACCAAGTCTATTACTCACAAGCAAGTGTAACAAGATGTTCCTAAAGTTTATATGTATCTGTGTACACCCAAAACACAGAGCGTCCATGGATTTTATAATACTTCTATGTATAACAATACGAGAGTTTCAAGCATATATATATTTTTTATGATCCTACTAAATCAAACTATATCGCTAAATAATTGATTTTCTATTTGGAAAAACAAATTGATAAGTTTTTGAGAAAACTCAGTCTCTATCTCGGCGATAATCTTGTAGTTCACTTTGAGGTTGATCGTGTTGTCATGCAAACTTCTTGAAGGATTGGCTCGAGAGAATAGGAAAGAATCCATGAGCGAATCATTCCTCATCCATCCATATCTTCCTTGGCTTAGGTGGAGCATCTAAACCTTGTTAAAAAAGGAGATAGCTACAAAAATCTAGATTGGCTACGGAAATCTGGATTAGCTGTAGAAACAAGCCAATTTCATAGCCAAATGCACACTTTAACAAAACAATAAGGTATATAGACAAATATGAAGAAGAAGACATTTAAATGCTTACCTTTAACAAAACCTTGTATCTATTTCATTATTTAGGTGATAGGTATAGGGAAAAAGGAAGAAGTATATGCAAAAAGGGCTTCAATGTAAGACAATCCTTAGACTCTACAACAAGTTGGGATCAAGGACAATTGACAATATTCATCTATTACAATACATTTACAACATGTCATATTTGTTTTCTGAGGGAGGCTTCCCCATACTCAAATCATAAGCTAACATAACATTTATAATGATGAAAAGGCGCATCCACAGATGCAATTGGTGGACCCATGACTGGATGATTATCTATATGATTATGACCATGATACATTGTGAACTTTGGTTAACTCCTAAAATTGTGCCCCGGATCGATGAAAATATATTTTTGGTCTTCTATCTCATTCACACAACCAACCAACGTACGAGTCTAATTGTGTGAATCAATGAGCTAAAGTTGAACCTGGTAGAGACCATCTAATTACCGGCCAATGATGTAAGTCATTAACAAATGTGAGGGAAACCATCGATGATGTTAATGGCTCTCAAGGTACTATAGTAAAATCTATATGGTGTGAATAAAGGAGTTGATGTTGAATGCCACACAAAATATTTCAGCCGAAGGCCATTGATGTAAACATGTCACAGAGAGTAAGGAAGCTTTCCATTGATGTATGGAATTACCAAGGTACCAAAGGTGTGTTTCTAAGTCAACTTCCTGGATGATGTGTTGATGTTAACATGAAGTGACCTATCACAGGATGGCTTTGATGTATCCCCCATCAATGACACAAAATGAGTATCATGATTTAGATAGAATGATCATAATGATGTTGACATGGAGTCATGAAAGGCAGATATGAACTAAAGGCTTAAGAGTATTGTAGCATAGATCAATTGAATGACTTCTCTTGAATACACCAATGAAACTAAATGGAGTTGGCAGAATTGACCCAAAGTTGAAACAGAGGCTCTAACATAATATGATAACCAAGAGACAAGTTGATTACCAAACCCAACAACCACAAAGATGAAATGGAAGAGTGTTGTGTTCAAGAGTGACTCACTACAATTAGAAAAATGGAATCCCTAATTATACTCCTTAGTACCTCTTTATTTTTTAACAAGATTGAGGAGGATAACATATGCTTGATCTCTAAGTTCATCCCATGGATGAATCCCTCTGAGTATATTTAATGAACCGTGAGAAGGAATGATTTGGCTTCATCATGATAGATGACTCATTAATTATTTGATGTTTTAATGAGTCTAGGGAAGGTCAAACTCAACATATATTTCATCTTTAGATAGTTTTAAAAAGTGGAGAAAAATAAAACTCCAAATTACCCTTTTCGTAGGTAGTCCCTTAGGTCCGAAAATGTAGAAAACAATACCAAAGAGAACCTCTTAGCCATGTTTGACTAAGGTATTCCTTTTTCATAATTAGTCTATCTCAATCTAAAAAATGGTTAAACATTTACTGAGTAGATGTCTTTTCCTTTACTTTTACAAGTTCAAAAAGAGAAGTGCTTGACAATAATTTCATATTTTGGGAGTTTTAAAAGAGCTAAAATAGGACTCCTCTTAGAGGAATGAGTGCTATACAGAATAGAAATTGGTTTTGCTCATGAGGGAACTTCTCAAAACACATAGAGCTCAAGAATCTGGCTAATAAGGCCACTCATGGCAGTCATTCCTCACGAAAGAGTAAAAAATAAGTGAAATATTATGATTGGCCAAGCTGATTGTAACAACAAAATGAGAAAACCAAGGCTCATCTCACAAAAAACAGACTGATAAAAATGGCAATCACAAGGGGTAAAATGGGAATGGTTTCATTTTTAGAGAATCTTGAAACATGGGAAACTATGCTTGAAATTGGTTTCATTTTTTCACAAGCTTGAAATAGAGGAAAAACCATTCTTTAAATAAGTACATTTCCCCCAAGCTTCATTTCATGCACCTAAGTAAAGTTTTGGGTACTAACAGGTGGATTAAATGAAGGTTCATTTACGAGATAAAGTGAAACAGTCAAATAGGAATTTATGAGACATAATTAAATACTCAAGTTGGAAAGGGGAATTGTTTTAGTTTTTAATGAGTCTGGCACAAGAAAATAGTTATGCTGGGGACAATTTTTTTCATTTTTTAACGAGCTTGAGAAGAGTTAACGAAATTTTCTCTGATCTTGATCACGACTGCCAAGAGTCGACGACTTCCAAGAGGTTTTCATCAGATGGGAAAAAACATCTTGAAGGTATCCCCTAGTAAGTGTTTGACCATATGACCTAGCCAACCTAGGTCAAAATAAGTTGAGAAAAAAATGAAAGGCTCATCTTCAGTAGTAGGTACGTGAATGAGATAGGTTCCCCACATAATTAACCTATGGTGCATCAAATACCACTTGCATATAAGGACTATTTGGGGAAACTGGCTAACTGGGAGTCAAATGAGGACAAGTAATGGTCACAATTCTTCCTCCATGCAAGAAACACATCACACGAAAGAGTGAAGAGATAAGAGCTCCCATGACATATACATAGTCACGCCCAAGGAGTAAATTAAAATCCAAAGGGGCTTGCACTGAAGGATCCCTAATAGATGACTAGTTCCTTTGTTAAAAGCCAACAGATTCTAGGTAACAAGCACAAGCTATGGAGAACCTAAGTCTTAATAAGTAGTTGAGGACATAATACTAACATATGTGCATTCATCTATGATTGTGCTATGCATGAACACATTATAAGAATGCACTATGATCTGAAA
>APFE030191980.1:4114-53199 GCA_000404065.3 Pinus taeda
TTCTCAGCACACTTATGACCTTTAGTGTATTTGCTATCACAATTGTAACAAAGCCCTTTTTCTCTTTTTTCTTCCAATTGTTGTGGTGTAAACCTTATAGGTTGTGGAAGGCTAGGAGAAAAAACACTTCCATAATTGTAGTCATGAGTGGTGGGATTCCTTGTTTCTATAATTTCTCTTTCAATTTTCCTTGCCAACCTGAATGTCTTCCCTAATGAATCAGGTTCCCAAAGACGAACCTCGTGTTGCATGTTATCCTTTAAAGTTCCTATGAAGACATCAACCATATTCTTCTTTGGAATATCATTTGCCCTTATATTCAATTTTTGGAAGTCCTCAATGTACTCTGCCATTGAACCCTTTTGTTTGAGATTTATCAATTGGCTAAAGAAGGTATTTCTCTTTGTATCCTTATAATGTGCTATCATTTCCGCCGTGAAAATTGACCACGTGACAAGTGGTTTACGACAACAAATCCCTTTATACCATAAAAATTGATTTGGTTCTAAATAATTAGATGCAATACATACCTTTTGTAATAGTGGTACACCATGTAGATCAAAATAGTTCTCCATCTGTAGTATCCAATTTACCGGATCCTTGCCATCAAACTTCCTCATTTCGCTTTTTCTTGATTTTAGGAGCTCGATATTGAAACGACTGTAACTTTGTACTTTCAGATCTTTAAGTTCTTAAATTGTGTTATGTAATAGCTCTCGTAGTCCTCTTTCTAGCTCCGCAAGTCTGATCTCAATTGGATTCCTCAAGAAAGATCTATTCCCAATCTCCTGCGATGACCTAATTATAGACTAGTTCAGTAGAGAAAATTTGCATGAAGTGCCACGTGTCACTGTTTCTACCTTAGTACCTAAAACTGGTATACAAAAAACTACAGGCCGTCGTATTTTTGAAACTTCTTACGAAATTTCAATCTGATGCTCAGAATAAAAGTTATGATGATTTTCCCCAAGTCACCTATTTAGGATGTAATTCGGGAGTCTGCAAAAACCCTAACTTGCTCAGGTCATATATCCGGAAAAATAGCGAGACAAGATCTGAAATTCGGACACAAGGTTCAGAAAGGTTTCTTCTCAAACGGGTTTTCGTTTTAGCTTCTGAAACTTCATAGAGAAAATGGTATAGTGAAAATTCGACAATGATATGTTTTAGATGAAATTCTGAAGCTTGCAAAAACCCTAAATTCCTCAGATCATATCTTCACAAATATAGCAATAAAAGATCTAAAATTCGGACTCGAGGTTCAGTGCGATTTCGCCTCAAATTGGTTTTTTTTTTCGCTTCTGAAACATCGCAGAAACAAAGTTATAGCGAAAATGCCACGATGTCCTGTTTGGAGCAGCGAAACCCTAGAATCCAAAGATCTGATACCAAATGTTATGAAACCAGCTCACAAAAAGATAGAAAAGATAGATCAACACCCTAGAATTCAGCCTCTTCGAGGGGGCAACCTCCTTTACATTACACAAATGAACAATTCTTGGATGATACAAATGACAAGACCTCCTATCTATAAATAGGAGTCTAAGGGGTCATAATATAATCAAAGCCGACATAACAATAATAATGTTTCTATAAATAGAAGTCTAAGGGGTCATAATATAATCAAAGCCGACATAACAATAATAATTTTTCTATAAATAGGAGTCTAAGGGGTCATAATATAATCAAAGCCGACATAACAATAATAATGTAAGGGCACAATAATAACAATAGTGGGCTACTATGTGGCACAATAATAACAATATGGGGACTACATGGGCACAACAATATAATAAGGGGGTTGTACTAATAACAATAAGGGGTTACACTAGTAGTATAGGGACCTAACAAAGATATAAGAAGAGGTTTGAGGGGCACTTGGAGAACACATAGAGGGGAGATCAGAAGTTCGATTTTCTGAAGCAGAGTAGCTTCCAGAGAGATTTTTGATAGTTATCTTTTGCAGTGAGGGGTAGGGATAGTACCCAAAGGGAAATCCTTCCCGGTAGGAGAATACTCAGCAGAGAAGAGAGAGATATCCAGTAGAGGCAGCGCAGAGCCAAAGAGGTTGACGCAGAGCCATGTAGAGGCAGTGCAGAAGCCCAGAGGGAATCTGTAAATTTGCTGGAGAGATTGATTTCTGGAGCCGAAAGCCAGGGTGTGAGACCGGGAGGGAAAAAGTCGAAATATCTGAGGGAAATTGATCAGCAGGGAGCAGTGACGCAAACCCCAGTAACTGTGACGCATGGCCTACACAATGATTGCGTAGAGACTGCGCAAAGGCAACCAGGGGTTCATTCAGTGGCTAGATCAATTAGGATTTCCAGTGATAGTGTGAGGTAACCTCACTTATCTCTCTGTCAATGATATTCTTTGTAACTGGATTGTTGGAAAGGCATCCAAATATTGTATTAAAAAATTACTACAGTATAATAATAAAACCCTCAAAGTTGTTGCACCGGTTTTCCCGGATTGGGTTTTTCCGAGGACATTTGTCCAAAAGTAACTATGCAGATGTGTTGTATTTCTTTCTTGTTCGGTTTCTTGTTTCCGCATTTTATTTAAATGGTGAAGGTTGCAGTGTATTAGTTTTAGTGTTTACTATTGGAAACAGTAAATAGTTTTGTTTAGTAATTAAAAATAGAAGAAACATAATTAGTTGCTGCAATACAAATTTGGGCATGCAAATTTTCACATGGTATCATAGCTGCAGGTGGAACAAGAGAGCAGTGCTGGAAGAGCCCAGCGCTGAAGGAGGAAGGGAGTTCGAAATTCCTGTAGAGGTAGCAATTCGAATCCCCTAAGGGTTTGCGCAATCAAGCCAGGAGGGAAAGATTCTCGTGGTAAATTTCTCTCTGAGTGAGTCGACAGAGAGGTAGGATTTCCAGATCAAGATTTGTCAGTGGCAGAGGGAGTAGCGCAACAAAGGCTTCAGCGAAGAGGGATTTTTGGTGGGACACAATTTTCTACAGCAGTTTCTAGGAAAAACGACATCAAAAGGAAGAGGAGAGACACTTGAGGGAATTTCTTCCTTAGAGAATTCCTAACCAGGGAATTCGAATTCTCATTTGCTGAGCAATAGTAGGAGAGAGGAGGTCATTCGAAATTTCGATTGGCAGAGATGGCAGCCAGTGGATTGAGAGATCAGGATAGGGTGGATGGGGCATCGAACTATGTGATAGGCAAGGATGACATGCCTTTTGGATGAGCATTTTCTCAAAGTCTACGTCGATAGCATGGTAGCTAAGCTCACAGATCTAGATCCACTCAAGAAGTACAAGGGAGAAATGGCGAAGACAAAGAGAATGATCCTCGATGGAGTAAAGGATCATATAGTTTGTCACATCGCTAGCAAATTCATTGCCAAGGAGATGTGGGATGCTTTGTCAACACTATATCACGGATCTTCTGGGCAACAGAAGATGTACTTAGAGCAGAAGATGAGATCCCTGCAGCTACAGAAGGGGGAACACATTGATCCTTTACTCATTAAACTTCAGGAGACCCAAGATGAGCTGGCAGCTATGGGGTCAACACCTCAAGGTTCCGAGATGGTAAGACTGGCCCTAAATTCAGTATCTAAGGAGTGGCAAGTCTTTGTCCAGAGCATCATGGGCAGGGTGACTTTGCCAAACTGGGATGAAATGTGGGCAACTCTTAAGCAAGAGGAGTTGAGGAGAGACTTGGTCAAGTGTAAACTTGACAAAAGCAGCAACAGTGGGTCGAAGCCCAAGGAGGAGGAAGAGAATGTAGCCCTCACATCGAAGGGGTAGCAGGAGCAACGAAAGAAGAAGAAATATGTATTGAAGATCAAATGCTTCAGGTGTGGTGAATTCAGTCACTACGCAGCACAATGTCCTCTCAAGAAGAAGGACAAAGATGAGAAGCATGATCCAAAGGTTACAACCGCAAAGATCAAGGAGGAGGATTTCTCCATGATACCCCAGACATCTCTAGGACGGAGGTGGGTTGATCTAGAGTTGTAGTTCGAAAGGACTGCAGATGGGCAGGATCCTTGAGGACTCCACCTCTCTGATCAATTCCTTGCTACAGGAGCCCAAATCATGAGTAGCAGGATGGACCAATGTCAGTTGGTACAAAGGAGTGCTAGAGTGACAACTGCAGTGGCTAGGAGCGCTAGAGACTGAGTAGCGCAGAGCTAGAGTTGACAGTAGCGCAGTTGGGATAGAGCAGAGGTTAGCAACAGCGCAGAGGCTTCAGAGGGTCATCGTAGAGACTAGTAGCACTCAGACTCCAACAACGAGATGCATCATACTAAACACCAGTTCAGTAATTTGGGATGCTTTTCTATTGCAGATGCAATAGTAGAACAATTGGAGAAGGTTGCAGCGTAGATGCAGTATTGGCAGTGGTAGTGCCAACAACATCATGAATGCAGAATTGAGAGGGAGTTGCAGTACGAATATAGTGTTGACAGTGGTAGGGTTAGCAGTAGTACAAATGCAACCTTTGCATAGGAGTTGGTGGACATGATGTCAGACATCAGTAACGAAGAAGGAGATGTTACAGAACAGAGTGATGCTTCAGCAGGGTGCACTGCTAGAGCATATTCCTCGCTAAGAGGGAGTGTTGATTTATGGTAGCATCGAATGTGCTATAAGTCTCAAAATCTACAGAGAGGCTTAGACACATGCATTCTCCAATACCCAGAAATCGTTTTGGGAAATTCCACATGGAGACAGTTTTATTAAAATAATTAATTATTTTTAATGGGACGCTAAATCTAAACTTAGGAAATTAAAATGATTAATGGGTATTAATCTAAACTGTGGGTGTAACTTCTAGAAGAAGATGAGGATCAAGCCAAAATGACCTAAGCCTTTGATTAGAAGTTAATCTAGGCTATTGGTTGTCCAACATAAAGACATAAGAAGAGGCTTGAGGGGCACTTAAAGAACACATAGAGGGGAGATCAGAAGTTCGATTTTCTGAAGTAGAGTAGTTGCAAGAGAGATTTTCTATAGCGTTCTTTTGAAGTGAGGGCCAAGGATAGTATCAGAAGGAAAATCCTTCCCGATCGAAGAATAATCAACAAAGAAGAGAGAGAGAGATCCAGCAGAGGCAACACAAAGCCGGAGAGGCTGATGCAAAGCCACATAGAGGCAGCGCAGAAGCCCATAGGGAATCCGTAAATTTGCTAGAGAGCTTGATTTTTGGAGTCAAAAGCCAGGATGTGAGACCAAGAGGGCAGATGTCAAAATCTTAGAGGCAAATCGATCAGCCGAGAGCAGTGACGCAGACCCCAGTAGTTGTCATGCAAGGCCTACATAGTGATCGCGTAGAGACTACGTAGAGGCAACGAGGGGTTGTGCATTCAGTGGCTGGATCAGCCAGGATTTCCAATGATAGTGTGAGGTAACCTCACTTATCTCTTTGTCAATGATATTATTTGTAACTAGATTTCCAGAAAGGCATCTAGAGATTGTATTCAGAAATTACTACTACATAATAATAAAACCATCTGAGTTGCTGCACTGGTTTTCCCGCATTGGGTTTTTCCGGGGACATTTGTCCAAAAATAACTGTGTAGATGTGGTGTATTTCTTTCTTTTTTAGTTTCTTGTTTCCACATTTTTTATTTAAATGGTGAAGGATACAGTGTATTAGTTTCGGTGTTTACTGTAGGAAACAGTAAATAATTTTGTTCGGTAATTAACAGTAAACATAATCTGTAATTCCGGTGTTTAGAAGAAACATAATTAGTTGATGGAGTAGAAATTTGGGCATCCAAATTTTCACATTAAGAATCACTCATTCACCTTGCATATCATTCTAACTAGTCTTGCATCTAATAACTTACCTTCAAGCATAAGCTTGGTTGATAGACAATAGGAACGCATTTCTCAATTTAGCTTAATGGACTTAGCAACTCTTTAGTGGTTAACATGGTGACCTTGCCATTGTCGGAGCCACAATCTTTGCAACACCGAAGGCATCAGGTGGTTAGAACACAAGGGGAGGTATCGTTAGTCAAGCCTCTACTTGATTCCCTATGGCTTCTATCCCACAACATACTCTAGAGACTAGTTCCAAAATAGTTAAGAGGAAGGACACATTTAGAATAGGCATATAACTTAAAATCAACCAAGATTTTTCATTTCATCTAGCTTGTAGGATTTGCACCTCATCTAGGATAGTCAAGCATCCAAGCAACGATTGTTCATCTAGTTACCTAGCATCTAATTGGTAATAAGCAAGAAGTTGACTACATAAGGCACTGGTCTCACATTTAAATCTAATCTGATCTTTAAGTATTGCTAAAATTAACCAAGTAGCTAAGCCACTCAATCATGTCTCTCGGACTCGTTGGTTGCCAACTTGTCCTTCATTTCCATCTTCCATAGGGAGTACCCCTATAGCCTGTTGTTGAGAGCTAGCTAGAATAGAGAGGTCGGGGATCAAAGTGATATCCCCTAGCCTGAGTCATTTTCGCATCATGCCTGTACAATTTGAGCAACAACACCACCAATCCTACGCATCCCCATCTAGGTGCAAGGTGGTGAATTTAATCACATTTGCCTCCCTCATGGGGTTCAAGTGGAAGTAGGTGCCTAACTTTTGCACCCAAGCCCTAGCAGAACTCCTGGTTGAAACATCGAAGTTAGGGAGTGGTTAAGTGGAAATTAATAGTGAATAACAAAACGATGAACTAGGAACAACAAGATAAAATTAAAAACCATACAAACAAATCAGAACACCAAAAAATCTAGTAAAATAACTGAGCCATTTAATTAATGAAGAGAATTTGGGTACATATATGAGTAGGAATGATAGAACATGGGCTTGCTATGCAAGCTATGCAAAACCTAGGTGGTATATCTCAGACTTAGATGTGGAAATGGCCCCAAACTAGAAATGCACACTGCCCTCAAATTGTGTTGTTAGCTGCCAATTGGAAATGCATATTCTACTTTGGATATTACGCGAAATGCCCTAAAACTTTAGCCCAGTCTCCTCTCCTAAAACCCACAAAAACCTGGAAATGGTTTGGGCTAATTCTGGGTTATGAGAATGTTGATTGGGGTAGAATCGAATGTTCTCTAGCCATGAAACTTGGTGGAAAGGCTAAAGCACATGAGATCTCCAAGACCCAGAAATCGTTTTGGAAAATTCCATCCAGATGAAGACTTATTAAAATAATTAATATTTTTAATGAGTTAAAGGGTATTAATAAAGATAAGGATGAGAAGCTTCTAAGAGAAAAAGATCAAGTCTATTCTAATCTTAGCCGTTGATTAGGGGATTAATCTCGGTCATTGATTCATCAACAAGAAAAGTATAAGTGAAGGCTTGAGGGCCAATTGGAGACATACTAAGGGAGACCAATCAGTTCGATTTTTGGAGTGGGGCTTGCTGAGAAATTAGAACTAGAGGTCTGGATTGCAGCAAGAGGTAGCAAGTACATAACGGAGAGGCAAGAACAGTGTCGGAGAACCAGGACAGAGTTCAGAGAGGCAGATGCAAAGCTACTTAGGAAGACACAGAGGCAGTTGGATCGTGCAGTCATTGGAGGGCCTGCGTGGGTGACACAGAGAGCCCAAGTGTTGACGTAGTGATGTAGATGTTGACACAGAGAGTTTAGGAGTTGCGCAGAGGTTAGCTGGACAGAGGCTGAGCCTAGGGGAGGCGCCGGAGGTTTTGTCTCTGTTGGGTGGGCCAGTTTGGCACCCTAGTTGTACTTGAGAAAAGCCCAATAATAAAATCCTCCTCTACTGCACTGGTTTTCCCTCATTAGGTTTTTCTGGGGACAATTGTCCGAAAATATCTGTGTTGATGTGTTTGATTCTTGTGCATGTATTTGTTTCTGTACTATGGTGTAATATCTGCAGTAGAATTTATTTTAATATTTACAGAAGGGTTTTCGTATATAACTTATTGGAAAATAAGTAGGTAAAATAAATCAGTTGTTGCAGTAATAGAATTTTCACAGAGAAATCCCTCCAAATAGTGTGAGTGGCTCTCTGGCTAGTTGTACTTACTCCCTGTAATAAATTTGCTACTGATGACAATCCTCCAATCCCAGTGTTGGTAAATCCTCTCTGAATCAGAAAATCAGCTCTAGGAGGCCCAACTCCTCGATACTTCAATCCCCAACAACCCTACTCTCAAGCTTGTGTAAGCACTACCTAGTAAACTCCACAAATTGCCATAATTTAGGAATTTCAGCCCACAAAAATGCCTCACTCTAGCCCTGCAAATTATCTCCAAAACTCCAACATAAAAATAGGAAATTCTCCTGCAATTAGCTAGCTCTTCCAATCCATTGTATCTGGCCCCAAATTATGCCCCAAAAACTGCCTCTGTGTCCAGAAAGTGCACAAAACTGAAAACTTTGCTACAAATTTAGCTCTGTAGAAGCCCGGAAGTGGACTCCCCAAATTCCCAACTAGAGAGACTCAAATTTCTCTGAAGATGGGGTAGAATTTTGCCTGAAATCCCTATGCTCAATTGCACTCCAACTCTTGCAATAAACAGCTCCAAGATAGGTTGAATTTCTGAGATATGGTAGTCAAAAAGATCCTGAGAAATGCCTTCTTGCTGCCTTAATTAGTCTTAACCCTTTATCTATCTTTTGTGCCCCCCACAACCCACCAATTCATCCCCCTTTCCTAGAGGTTTGAATTGCCTCCTTTGGTGGCCCCCACATTCCACTAGAAGTTTAAATTTTCCCTCTTGGTGAATAGTGCCTCCCTTTTCTAAAGTGTGGGTCTCTTTCTACCCATTTTTCCTAAGTCAAAAGACCCAAAATTGTCTCCATTCTACCCATTTTTCCTAAGTCAAAAGACCCAAAATTGTCTCCAATAGCCAAAATTACAATATTGTGCTACAGTTCATCAATTTATGCAATTGGGGATATCACATGTAGTGCCTGGAATATAATCTTTAACCATAACCATCAGTCTTAAAGAGGGGGGATATCTAGTGTTTTACCCTTTTGTGACTCCTCTATTCGATAGAGTTCTACCCCAAGACAAAGTACTACAAATTTTCTGCCCCCAATATCAGAAGTTGTTCATATTGGAAATATATGAAGCAAGAAAACTATTACATACTTGGTTGGAAAAGATGTTTGTTCTTTGAGGTGTTTCCCGGCTATCAGCAAAATTGTGGACAATCTCCTCTAATAAGGGAGGAAAGGGAGATCACTAAATAGTAAACACATATTTGATAGTTGTAGCATCTCTTTTTGCACCGATTTATAGTGTGCCTCATGTCAAAAAAGTACTTTTTTTTAATATCTTTGTTCATTTTAGGCTGGATTTATAAAATGCTTAAGATCTATGTTCATCTTCAATATTTGACTCTGATATAATTTTGTGCTATAAATATATGTTAGCAATCTAGTGGGAACATGGTGAATTCGAGTCACCTTTCCTTGTGGGTTTATTATTAACATCTTATAGGAAAAATGGTGAATTCAAGAATCACCTTTACTTTTGGGTTTAATAATGTGTATCTTCCCAGAATTTTTTGTTAGTGTATTTCACACAGTGTGATCAATTATTAGTGAAAACTTATCATTTAGAGATTTAGCTGTAATGAGAGGGAAACAAAAAGATTTTAAGGTCGTGATTGGCTTTTAATGGGAGACCTGTTGACAATCGGTCAATCAATCATAGACATTAGACTATTGTCACATAAAAGAGCTTATCCATTACAGTCTAAACTTGTATTCTATTTGAGATACATGTTATCATTGCATTATGTTGGAGAGTTCAAATGAACAAGAGAGAGGGAAGGACCTTTCAGGGTGATTTAGATATAATTTGTTGATGTAGCAAGGCTTAGGATCTGCAATAAAAAATTCTCCAGCAGTGCGATCTGGTACACCTATCTCCCATATAGTAGGGCCATCTCTTGGGGGCTCATAGATTAAAACCCCAACATCTATCCTACAACCTGCAATATATCCATTGAGATTGTACTTTTTCATCAGCAGGGGAAGCGTAATGATTCTCGATAACAACTCACTTTCATCTTAACCCACAAATTGAGCCAACTCGACCACATGATACTTATTTTAACGTAAAAACTATGAAAATATTGGAAACAATATTGATAAAATACTAATAGCTACTATCAAAATTCAAACCACATGCCAAATGGATATAAATAAAAAACAAATATATTACTTTCTTTTCGTCGCTGGCCCTTTTAAACGATAACTATTCCTTGTAATAGCTTCTAACAAAATGCTACAGAAGATGCAAATTTATCTGGATACAACGTATGTAAAAATAATAAACAGTTGTTTCACTTCATTGTGTACTTCATAGCCTTATAGTATCAAACCCGGCATTGATCGCTAGGAACTGAATGTTGTGGAGGTCAAGCCAGCAGCTTTAGGTTAGGCTAGACGACCCTCAATGCTCACAACATGTCACCACCGAATACCAGCCTCCTACTTAGTCTTGCATCATTTCTTCCTGTTTATGCTTGGGCATGTGGCCTTATGTTTATAACTATATTTCCTAGACTTATATTTTTTTTAATAAAATTATTTCTACCCGGTTGTAATCTTGTGGGCATTTTGGTAATGAGCCATCCCAATAATGAATTAACGAGTGCTTGTGGCAGCTAGTTTATGACCCTCTTTTTTTATTTTATAAAAGATGACCTTGTACATATTGTCTTGTCAATATTTAGCAGTAATCCTTTATTCCAAAGAAAAATAATTTATAGTACCTTTCTCCTTCTACTTCTACTGAGGACATACTTTACAATGTAAGGATGAAACTCAGACATGCTATTCCTACAATTATATTCATGTTGGATATTTAGAAATCATAAACAATTTTAGTTACAAATTATTCCGATACAAGTGTTACAATTGTGCATAAGAATTCTATCCAAAAACAGGAATATCCAAAGTTGTCAAACTTGTGCTCAGAAAAGACTCAGCTGGCTTAGGACTTGACAAGATTCAGCAACTCTAGAAAGACTCAACAAAGCCTTGGCAAATAAGAAAAGAAAGAAACTCAAAATATGGTAAATTTTATGTACAAAAAATATGCTAATGACATTTCCAATCCATGTAATTTATAAGCCCTCAAGGAGCTAATGCCAACATTTTGCAAGGTTGAAGCAAAAATTGTCACACATTGTATTTTATTGTATAGGGTTATTGCGGGCATAAGTGTTTTCTATTTATTGATTAAATCTATCCTATACACACTCACAAAATTACATCAAGGAAAAAGTGAAAGTTCATAATTCAAGCAACCCAAGAAAATGACCAAAATGTGAAATTCCCTTTTAACAAATTAAACTCCTAGGTACACACCCTATTACCACACAATATAGAAAGCCCCATGGAAGGAAAGTCTATAGGACAAGAAGCTAGACTAAGTGATAACAATGGGACAATGGCCCACTATCATCATAGTCAGTGTCCCCTACTCTTTATGGACTCTCACCAATGTTATTTTTTCTCAAGTTCTTTGTTGTTATAATTAGTTAAACAATGTAGCATTCAATTTCATTCACCCCAAAATAGTTAAGCAATTAAAGATAGAATAGTAAACAATAATGCACAATAGAAGATAGCCAAGCACAATGAGATAGATTTTTTTGGTCAAAGACCAGGGCAAACCCCCACAAGGGGGAAAACACAAATCAATTTTTTTTCTTCTTAGATATTCATTTTCAAAATTGGGGCAGTTATGGGACGAATTTCCCCATAGGAACCCATCTACCCCAAGGAAAATCAAACTTTCCCCCAAACACGAATTCAACTTGGAAAAAGGAAAATATTGGTATTAAGGTGTTTGGGGCACTCCTTATTATTTAATGTAGCACAAAGTCACTTGGGCAAACCATCATCAAAGAAATTTGGTAAATATATTTAAAAGATTTTTCTTTTTGTAAGCTTCGTAGGACTACATCTTCAACATGTCCAATATATTACCCAGATCAGCGCAGGGAATTGAACCGATAGCCTCACATCAATGAGTGCCTTAACAAAGCACCCGATCACTGTCTATCCAAGACCTGTGGACAAAAAAATTCTTATTAATATATTGTGGGCTAAATAATGAAAAGATCAAGTTGACTTGATTGAGGAATGTCGTAGAAAGGGCTAATCATTACACCTCAATATCATATGAATAAGAGACTTGTCAATTGTTCAAAACAACACTCTCATCTTAATTTTGAATTTTTCAGTGAAGATTGAGTTCACGCTACGTAAGGCATTTGGACAACAAGTATCTCAGTGGCTCGCATTGAATCTCACTGGATCGCATTATTTCCTGTGGCACGCATTATCATCTTTGACTCGTATTGTATCTGTGGCTCACACTTATTTATATGGCTCAAACTTTATACTTGTAGCTCGCATTGTATCTATGGGTCACATTCTTTGTAGATCACATTTCTTTGTGGCTCACTCCTTTTCTCTGTGGCTCACATAATTCTTTGTGGTTCATATTCATCTTCTCTGTGGTTCACATAATTCTTTGTGGTTTGTATTCATCTATTGTTGTGGATTGCATAATTCTCTATGTAGCTCACATACTTCTCTATGGATTCGATTATATTCCTATGGCTCGCATATTTTATCTTTGTACCTTGCATCTATCTCTATGGCTCGCATATGTATCTCTGTGATATATGGATAGTGACTTGTGGCAGTAAAATCTACTCTCTTGTCAGTGTTGTATGGCTATGTTGTTTGCTCCCTTGACATTAATATTGAGAGTGATGAGGGACAATATCCATGGCAGTGATTACCTTGTATTTTGATAATATGCATATGCAAAGTATAGCAGTGTGGATTGGGTTACATGTCAATGATGATAGTAATAACACACTTTTGATGACAATGATAATAGTAATCTTGATGACAGTCATAATAATATGTCTACAGTACTCTTGATGATAATAACGTTGATATGGCAGTAACCTTTGATATGACAGTGACCTTTGGTGTATGGCAATGACTCTCTGATGTATGGTAGTGAATGTTAGATGTATGGTTGTATCTTAATATGACCATAACATGAGAATGATGTATGACTTGTCTCTATGACAATGACATGACCAAAATATATATATATATATATATGCTACCTATGACAATGATATTGATACATCCCTAACAGAGGTCTTATGATTCTCTCCATTTCTGTTGCCATCCCATGAGACCCTTGTATGATTCAGGGTTGTGTTGATTTGTGGTAGCATCGGATGTGCTCTAGCCATGAAAACTGGTGGAGAGGCTAAGGCACATAAGATCTCCAAGACCCATAAATGGTTTGGGGAAATTCCACCCGGTTGGAGAGATATTAAAATTAATTAACATTTTAATGGGGCGCCTAAGTCTAAACTTAGGAAAATTAAAATATTAATAGATATTAATATAAAATTGGGTGATAATGTTCTAAATGACATGGATCAAGCCAAATTTAATCTTATCCATTGGCTAGGGACTTAATCTCAACCATTGAAGACTCAACAGGAAAAGTATAAGAGGAGGCTTGAGGGTCAGTTGGAGACACACCAAATTGATCAATCAGTTCGATTTTCTGGAGCGGGGTTTTGCTAAGAGAATCGAACCAGTGATCTGTTGCAGTGAGGGGCAGTTCGGCAAGAGGCAGAGATACTGTCAGAGAGACAATGCAGAGCCTGGAGAGGCTAACGCAGAGGCAGCTGAGTGCTACGCAGAGACAGCAAGGAGCTACACAGAGGCTAAAGAGGCCAACGTGGGTGATGCAGAGGGTCTGAGAGCTGACGTAGAGGCTTCAGTAGCTGTGCAGAGGCTAGCAGAGTTGATGCAAGGCCAAAAGGCAGCACCAAAAGAACTTTTGTGGGGCACACTGAGTATTGGTGAGCCGGGAAGGGTGATGCAGCCCCTGCAAAGTGATGTAGAGAAGTGGAAGTTGCCATAGTTGTTATGGGATCGTTCATCCGGTGATTGATCGGCCAGAATATCTGTCTCCGAGGAGAGGTACTACTGTCGAGGGCATTCTCTGTTGGGTGAACCATTTCTGGCACCCTAGTTGTATTCAGAAACTGCATAATAATAAAACCCTGATATCTGTTGTACCAATTTTCCCGCATTGGGTTTTTCCAGTGATGATTGTCCAAAAATAATAGTATCCCTTGTGTGTTTGTCTCAGTTATTTCAGTTGTTGATCTGTATATGAGTTAAGGCTACATTTGTGTTTATTTCAGTATTTATATTTGTAAATAACTTTTTAATGGAATAAACAAGTAGGAGAAATTAAACCAAATAATGCAGTAGGGATTTCTAACATGTCAGACTTAGATATTTCAACAGGTTGGCCCTAGAAGGTCTAATGTATTTGTTGAAGAAGGAATTATGTCTCATTGTAATTTTACATTGTATCTTAGTTGAGCATTTAATGAATATCTAAGAAGAAGAATCTGGTTGGTTTTTCCCCCTTATGGGGTTTTCCCTTGATTTTTGACCTAAATCCTGGTGTCTCTATTGTGTAGGATTTTCTTCTATTGTTCCTTATTGTCTTATTGCATTGTTGATGTTATTGTTCTCTCTACATAATTGCTAATGATGATCTGATGTTACGGGGTGAATGTAATGTCAAGATGTTGAAAAAGTATAAAATTGCTATATCTACAAGAGAGACCAATATAGCCCTAAACATTAACATGGTATTAGAGTTGGGCTAAAGAAAAGCGTTAATTTTTGCAACTTCAATAAAATTCCACCTTAGACAGCTAAAATGACCAAGATAATGATTTCATTAGATTCCTATTTTTGAGAGGACCAAAATTGACCTAAATATCACCCAATTTGGTTAAGTGAATGTTGAGTTATGAATTATTTTATTCACACATGTATTATGGAATGGGTCGGCCCTAACCACATGAGTAACTGCTTGGGTCAGTCTTAACCCCAAGTGACCCCTCAAGAAATCCTATAAATAGAAGAGACCTCAATATCATTTGGACATATCTTCTCTTCCTTTTGTCTTGGTTCGAAAAGGTTCGATGGAAGGAGCTCGCTCAAGGGTCCGAAATCATAGGCGAAAGGTTTGCTCTAGGTTAGGGTCTTCTGGATCTCGGTCGCTGGTACAGAACAGGGCATTCTGATCCCTGGTCGCTAGCACACAAGCCTATGAGGGAGACTATAGACACTTGGACGCTGGCACAGAGGCTTATGGGAGTGATTCTAGGTTCAGAGGCAAAACGGAAGGCTCCAGTCCCCGGTTGCTTGCACCAAGTAGCCCTAGGAGTGAACTTGTCATCTCGGTCGCTAGCACAACTCAGAAAGGGTGCGACTTTGGCTTTTTGGTCGCTTACAAAGCTTGGCAAGGGAGCAACTTTGGGTCTTCGCAGTTCAGTGCCAGAGTAGCATGCATAGAGACCTCCTGGGAGAAACTCTACAGTCTCAGTCGCTTGCATATTGTATTCATGAGAGCAACCCTAAAGTTTCAGTCGCACACAGACAGTTTGGATGAGAGCAACCCGAGTTCAGATCTAGGGTTTGACATCTTGGCTTCAGTCGACTTCAGTGATCAAGTAGATTTGGGTTCCTCTCTATTGTTATACAGATCTATAGATCTAATTTGTTAGTTTCCACTGCAAACATATGTATTGGGCTCATTGATAGTGAGAATAGTATTCAACAGCGTTTGGCGAGTGACAACAGTATACTGCAATTGACGTCAGTTTGTGACAACACATTAGAGCCATGAGAATGAGGATTCATATTCCTAGCATGATTAGATTTGTTTCATAGATATCATTATTGTTTTGCTGCATAGATAAAGTGATGGACCATTGTACTCTCTTTTGCTGCATCATTTGATAATGATCTAAGAAGAAGAAGATTTGCAAGAGTTTTCCCCATAATGGGTTTTGCCCTGGTCTCGGACCAATCCTGGTGTCTCTATGTGTGTGCATGCTTTCTTCTACTGTTCCTTTTATGTTCTACTGCATTGATGATGATGGTGATGTTGTTTCTTTCTATGTAATTGCATACGTTGATGTATAATGATGTAGATCTTAATAATGTAATGATAATATGGGGTGAATTTAATGTATTTATGGTGAAATGCAACTATCATAGCAAAGAACAATGTCACCTTAAGAAAAATTAACATGGAATTGTAGTTGGGCTAAGGAAAATCCATGGAGATCACCCTGATGATGACACCATTGATGGAAACAAGAAGAGGATGGTGGAGACCTAAAAGAATTATAGGGTTAGAAGAAAACCCTAGGCATCTTGATGGTTAGGGTTTTATGGACTATATGAAGTATAGTATGGTCAATGAAAAGATGGTCAAGCACTTGTGGGAGATTTGATGAAACCCTAGATGGGATAATCCCTAGCAGATCTGGTTGGATACTTGAAGACAACATTAGTATATGGACCATGGACAATGATGTCTCTTGAAGATTGGTTCAAGAGGGAGAGGATCACCTCTCATTGAAGACAAGTATTTCTTGACTTATGATGCTTCTTACTTGTTAGACTTATGGATTTGATGATTATGTTGCTACTTGTACTTCCCGCATATGTATATGGATGTTTCTAACCTCCTTGATGAGATGTGATGTGTAGATCCTTCTTGGGGATCATTTTGAGATGCAAATCTGGAAAGAGACAAAGAGGTACTTAATGAAAAGATGATAAAGTGCTTCAACTGGCCTATGCCAAATGAGTAGGTGCTCAGATATTTGAATACCTCAAGGTATGCATGGTATGTTGTGCTCAACTATTGGCTTGGTAAGCCCTAAGATATGATGAGAATGCCTCTTTCTTTAATTACTCATACATGCATATGAAAGTGACTTGGATATATGTCACCTATAATGAAATTATGCACTTAGAGTTGAACATTTTGACCTTCTTGAATTCTATGAGGCTATCTAATGCTGATACATTGAAACACTTGATGTTTTGCTAACATCTATGATCTATTTGTTGGATATCTTGATCCTATAAAGAAGGCTAGCACCTTGGCTCTAGAAAATGATACTTGGCATGATGGATTTCATATAGAAGGATAGTTCATTGACTCCTATACATGAGTCTGCTGGTAATGCTTGCGATAAGCATGATGAAAGCACATGGAAAGAGTGATTGACACTTGTTGTTTTGATAAATCTTTATTGAATGACCTAATATGATCTCATTGTTCATGAAGTGCATGTGAGGGGTATAAGTGTAAGATTGATATTCTAGATCTCTTACTACCTTGTCTTGCTCGCATATGGTTAAATTGGATGTAGTAACTTGATGTAGTGACTTCATAGAAAGCTCTATTCTATTCATAATCTTTGAGATCTATCTGTTGCTTTAGTTCTAAGCCTTTAATGAAAGATTGATGTCATGATGCTGATAGCCATATATTTATGATCTAATAGATCTGATGTTGCATGACACTAGTAGAGACAGGTTTCTTACATGAATGAAGATGAATGATGCAGATCCCCAGTCAGAGGGAGAATCTCTTCTCAATATTCTTAACCTTATTACTATTTTCATTATGTGCTGCTGACGTATGCTTTATGTGCATCTTGTTGACCACTATGTGTCAACTACCCATAGCAGTGTACCCCCTTTCTGCAAAAGGGATAGCGCTTAATCGATATGTTTGTGCCATTATCATCACCCCAATCATGTTATGTTGTAAACCCAAACTCCATGTGTAAATTGTAAATAATCTTAGCAGATCTGAGTCATGTATGTAAATTGCCTAGGAAAACCTAATTTTCTAGTGATAATCTACGCTCCGGAAGGTCTTTTGTCTCACCGATCCATGATTGGCAGAGTTTTCCTTCAGCCAAACCCCAAAGCCGAAATGAATTTTGTCATTAGAATCTTAGGGGAATCCTAGTGTGCTTCGAGTCTATGTAAAAGTAATTTGGAAATAACTCTAACTATTTGGTTAGGTTATTACAAATTGCTTGATCTGCTAGATTATATTTGTGTCGCAGGACTGGGTGGTCTATGAGGGTCCATGTCAAATGGGTTTTCCCCCTTGAGATGTAAAGGTGTAAAAGTCATGATGTAAAGTGTCTTGAGGGTTAGAAAATGTTTTATCCCCTCATAAGTCCTAAGTCCTAGGTCCTAAGTGATTTTTTCCAAATGGCTAAATTCGAGGGTCCAAAAATAAAAATTAAAAAATAATAAAAATAATATAAAATTTTTAAAAATATTTTAACAAAATAAAAAATCAAATAAAATAAAATTTAAAAAAAATAAATTAATTAAAAAAATAAAAATAAAAATTTTCAAAGTTTTGAGTAAATAAATGCAGAATTTCAATTTTTTAATGCATTTAAAAATTCGACGGATGAGATTAAAAGGGATTTGGATCCTCATCGACGGTCGAGATTAGTTTGACATGGATCACTTGAACTAACCGTTGGGAATTTTTCCTTTAAATAGGGTGTTAGGGGTCATTTGAGATCAGAGTGCATCTTAGAGTGTGGTGCTAAAGAAAGCTCTCTTGTAGTCATTTATTGTGCAATAAAGAAAGACTTTGGGGTTGAAAATCTTGCTGGTGTTACTCTTCTAAAAATGTTGTAAGATGATTTATTTTTCTACATAATTTTATTTTCAGCCATTGATAATAGCTTGATGAAGATTGATTTAGGCACAGGTATCTTGTCTGGTCTCTGGGGTTTGAATGATAGTTTAGATTGTGAAATATAATGGCAGGTATCTCCATTTGATCTGGATTTCACTATTGTTTTCTCCCTCTATGTTAATGGTTGATTTTAAGCTATGCAAGAAATCTTAGTTTTGAGTTTACCAGGCGTTAGGAGAAGTTCTCGACTGAATCAACCATCTCCTGGATTGTGTTTTCTGAAAGAGCCCAATGAGTTTTTGATCCCGGGCTTATCATTTGAAATCTTTTATGAATGCATGAAGGGTTTTCTGAAGTATCTCACATTAAAATTAAATTCTGATAACATTCCTGTGATTATTGACAAATCTGGGCACTTAAGAGTCGAAAATCTGTAAATACTAAAATTATTTCGTTGATTTAGGGTTTTCAGTTTTGTTTCCTGCACATATTATTTTTGGGTGTTCTGTTTTTTGCCATTGCAGGTACAAGCTTTGAAAATTTTTCAGGGTTTCCATCAGGCAATTTGGAGCAGGAAAGATTTAAAAATTTTGATCAAGTTTTCTGAAGAAGGTCAGCTATCTGCTTGCTGGGGTTTCATTTCTGCGGGAAAATTTTTGAATTTTTTTTTGGTGAGGCTCCTGGATTGTGCCAAGTTTCAACATTGCTATTTTTGCTCAGCATCTCCTCAACGCAGCCTTCAACGCTGGCCATTCTTTGCATTGCTGCCAATCCCTCTATGCAGCAAGCTCCCCTCACCTTCCTTATGCAGTCATTTTAAAAATAAAAACGTGGCTCTTTCCTTGCCCCTCCACATTGCCCTATGCTCATACAGCTCCAACGCTGCTTCATTGCTCATCTGCGTATTGATCTCTCTCTTTGTTGCGTCATACTCCTTCAGCTTCAACATCTACACTCCTTCCCCACCCGCGGCTTTGACAGTCTTCGATCCTCGTGGTTCCTGCATCAAAAAATATTCGTATCCCGTAAACCTGTACGCTGGTTGCTCCATACACTTCACGCAGTTGCCTCAACGCTACTATCCAACCTGCAAACAATATGCATTTCCCTCCTCAGCCGATTCATTGCTGCTCCATCAGCTCCAACCAATCCATCGAGTGCATTATCTCCATTCGACTGCCTATCCCTCCTCTCCACGCAGTTTTTCCTCTTCCGCCTTTCAACTTGCAAACAAAACTCAAAATGTGTTACCTTTCCTACGTTGCAACCTTCCTAAACTTGTGCGCCGCTATATCCGCGTCACTCCTCCGCTTGCCTTCATCGAACCCACACCATTGCGCTGTTGCGTCCTCCATCCGCTACAGCCTTCTCCCCGTGCTTATTCCGCAGCCTGACCAAACCTATTCCACTGTCGTCCAAGCCATCGAGGTAAAACCTGCAAGCACAAACAAAGCATTCGATTTTTTTTTTACACATGTTACGGGTTTTGGTTCAGGTTTTGTTTAGCATATATTTTTTGTTGCATTTCATTTAAAAATTAAAATTTTAACTTTAGTTTTAGACATGAGTAGATTTTAGGATTTCATTTTTATTTGTGTTTAGTATGGCAAGGATTAGTATAGTTTATATTATTTTTGTGTGTATGCGTTGTTTTAGTTTTATTTAGGATGTATATAATTTGTTAGTCTTTAACTTAGGGTTTCAATTAAATTTTATATATATATATATAAATAAAATTTTCAACTTTGGGTTCTTTTCATGGTTATTGATTGTATTTAGTTGGGTTAGCCTAGGTTTTAGTTCTTTGTTTAGGTATTTTTTTAAGTTTAGTTTTGTTTTGGTTTTGATTTTAAATACATTAAAAAATCAATAAAAAAAAAAATAAAAATAGCGAAAAGTTGATCCTTAGGCCCTTTTTTATAGTTTTGTTTAGATTTTTAGATTTTAATTTTGTTTTATCTTAATCTTAATTTAGAATTTTACTTAAAAAAAAAAAAAAAAAAAAAAAAAAAAAAAAAAAAAAAAAATCATAAAAAATTTTAATTTTTAGATTTTAATGGGTTCATATATTGAGTTTCATTTAGTTTACTTTAGTTTAATTTTGTTTTATTCATATAAAAAAAAAAATTGAAAAGCTTAACTAAAAAAATTGAAAATCATTTTTTTGGAGTTTCTTGTGGTATTTATGTTCCATTTCTCTATAGCTAAATGCATTTAAATGTTTATTTACAAGTTGGCTATATGAAAGTGGTATCTGGTCAGCATTTAAATTATGTGATCGCTTAAAGCATTTAATCTCTTAAAATTTAATTGGTGGATCATTATTAAAGCATGGAGTTTATTGAATAGCTTGTATCGCTTCGGATATTCGATGATAAATGATTGTTTTACAAGGTTCATATTTCTGCAATATTCAATAAATAATCATTTAATCATTAACTCCTTAAGGCACTGGTACATTAACTCATAAAATCAATCAAGTGCTTGTTTTCCCTTATTGTGTCTCCCAACCCAACTGGTCCATAATTGGTCTTCATTTATCCCATCAGGTCTACCCCCCTTAGCCTCGGGAGACGGCTTAAACGGAGAAATCGGGGATTAAGGTGACAGCCCCCGGTCTAACATTGTTGTGCTGCCTAGACAATCTGTGCAACAACATTTTTTGGTGTCGTTGTCGGGGACATTTTATTCTCGGCGTTTCAATGACAATCATCCTTCTCATTTCTTATCTTTTCATTTGGCCCGGCAAAAAACATATTTTTTGGCGCTGTTGCCAAGGATAGAGTTTTTTTGTCCCTGGCGTTTCAATGACATTTCATCTTCATTCTTCTCCCTCATCTAGAATCTGAAATCTTTTCATTTGAGCTGGCAACGACAACATTTTTTGGTGCCGTTGCCGGGGACCATTTTATTCTCAACGTTTCAACGACATTCATCTTCTCATTTCTCATCATTCTTTCATCTTTCTCATCTCTCATTTGAGTTGGCAGATTTAATATTTTTTTGGCATCATTTGGATCTTTTCATCACCTTATCTTTTGTCATATCAACAACTACTCTTCAGTTCGTTTCTTGTTTGGGTGGCGACTCCATTTTATTTCTTTTATTTTTCCCAGACAAGAAGCCTCCCTCATATCAACTTGTTTGTTGCTTTTTGGATCCTAGGATTAGATTCATTGTTCAAGTGGCGACTCCATTTCTTTCATCTATTGATTTTCTTGAGCAAAGATCTTGTTCTATCATCCATTTGGTCCCTCATTATTCATCATGGATTATTCGTTTAAACCCTGTCATTTTACTAATGATATCCATGATTTTCCGGAAGAGGCCATTTCTAAATTACGTTTGTTCTCAGGTGGTGATTCATTTGTTGCTAGAAAGCATTTAAATAATTTTACTTGTGTAATGATCATATATTGTAGACTTCCTCAATATAATCATGAAGATGTCAAAATGCGTCTATTTGACCATTCTTTAGAGGGTGATGCTTTGAATTGGTTTAATAATTGTTCTAAAAATTCTTTCACTTCTTTACAAGACATTGTCAATGCTTTTAAAGATAGATATGGTGATCCAGATAGCTCACCTTGTGCCCCTAAAATTGTGCAACAGAATGAAAGTAATCTTATAAAAGGTCCGGCTATCGATGAAAGATTTCAAGACAATTTTTCATATCAGGATGTGCCATCCACCTGTACCATTGTAGATCAAATCCATGATAGTGGAAAAGCAAGGACAAATGACAATGAAAAGGAAGATCAAAAGCAAATTATACAAGAACTAATGCGGCTAGTAAAAAATATGGAGATCAATCAAACTAATTACGTCAATGATGTGAGAACTTTATGCATCCACCTGGAAAAATGTAATAGGGAGATGGAGATCATGCAAAATCAGCATACTAAGGAAATTGAGGCCATGAAGACTAATCATGACACAAATTAGTTTTATGCAAAGCAAGTTATCAAGCTGAGAGGAAAATATGACGACCATGAAAGCTAATCATGATAGGGAAATTAATTCTATGCAAAACAAGTTATTAACTATGGATGAAGAAATGACTATCATGATGTTCGATCATAATAATCAGTTGGTTACCATGCAAGCAAATCATAAGGAAGAGATAAACTCTATACAGCATTGCTTGATGACCATAAAGGAAAAGAACGATAAAGTAATAAAAGATATGGAAGAAGACCATGCCAAGGAAATCAATGCTATGAAGGTTGAACACTCTAGTCAGATAGATGCCATTAAAATACAATTTTAGAAATTTCAACAATGGTCAGAAGATGAAAGAAACCAGGGAACGTTAATAGATCAGGAGCCTCCTTATCCATTACAGCAAGCTCCATCATATTATGAGGTCCTTTGTTCCATTGAAAAGTGGATAATTGAAGGTGACCTGGATAAAAGGGAAATTAATAATCAGATGCAGATGAAGAAAGACATGTCACCCATATCTTACATATTTCATCTGAGAGCTTTGAAGCAGAAAGTTCCACATCATAAGTGATATAGCCTACCACTAAGAAAAAACACAAAAGAAAGAGAACGAGAAAAAGATTTGATGCATCAAACAGCCACGAGCAACTTGATTTTCAGATATGGAAAAGTCCTACCGTATGCAAAATTGGACATGGCAATCCGACAGGCAGCCAACAGATTTGCCTGAAAGTAAGAAAATGCTCAGTATACACTATATTGAACACATTTGATGCCATGGGGCATCCTTTGTATTGTATTTCTAACCCTACTCCTTGTCATTTCAGCATTTTATTTCTGTTTTAGGATTAGATTTACTTTTTCATGTTGTTAGACTAGTTAATAAATCAAGAGCTTATATCTTTCCTATGCTCAATGTTATATGATGATTTTTGGATGGATGCTACTTATGTTTTGTTGTGTGTTGCGTGGATGTAGATTCTGGATTCTCACATTCCTATAGTGCAGCAAAATGTCCCCAAGTAGAGCCAAATGTTGACCACTACGTGTCAACTACCCATAGCAGTACACACCCTTTTTTGCAAAAGGGATAGCGTTTGATCGATATGTCCGTGCCATTCGACTATCATCATCAGCCCGATCATGTTATGTTGTAAACCCAGACTGCATGTGTAAATTGTAAATAATCTTAGCAGATCTGTGTCATGTATGTAAACTGCCTAGGCAAACCTAATTTTCTAGTGATAATCTACGTTCCGGAAGGTTTTTTGTCTCGCCGATCCATGATCGACAGAGTTTTCCTTTAGCCTAACCCCAAAGCCGAAATGAATTTTATCATTAGAATCTTAGGGGAATCCTAGTGCTTCGAGTCTATGTAAAAGTAATTTGGAAATAACTCTAACTATTTGGTTAGGTTATTACAAATTGCTTGATCTGCTAGATTATATCTGTGTCGCAGGACTGGGTGGTCTATGAGGGTCAATGTCAAATGGGTTTTCCCCTTTGAGATGTAAAGGTGTAAAAGTCATGATGTAAAGTGTCTTGAGGGTTAGAAAATGTTTTATCCCCTCATAAGTCCTAAGTCCTAGGTCCTAGGTGATTTTTTTCCAAATGGCTAAGTTCGAGGGTCCAAAAATAAAAATAACTAAAAAAATTAAAATTTTAAAAATAAAAAAAAGATAAAATAATAATAAAATTTAAAATAATTAAATAAATAAAAAAAATAAAATTCAAAAAAATAAATATAATAATTTTTTTTTTTTAAATAATAAAAATTTTCAAAGTTTTGAGTAACTAAATGCAAAATTTCAATTTTTTAACGCATTTAAAAATTCGACGGATGAGATTAAAAGGGATTTTCATCCTCATCGACAGTCGATATTAGTGTGACATGGATCACTCGAACTAGCCGTTGGGAATTTTTGGTTTAAATAGGGTGTTAAGGGTCGTTTGAGATCAGATTGGATCTTAGAGTATGGTGCTAAAGAAAGCTCTCTTGTAGTCATTTTTTGTGCAATAAATAAAGACTTTGGGGTTGAAAATCTTGTTGGTGTTACTCTTATGAAAATTCTCTAAGATGATTTATTTTTTTGCATAATTTTATTTTCAGCCATTGATAATAGCTTGATGAAGATTGATTTAGGCACAGGTATCTTGTCTGATCTCTGGGGTTTGAATGATAGTTTAGATTGTGAAATATAATGGCAGGTATCTCCATTTGATCTGGATTTCACTATTGTTTTCTCCCTCTATGTTAATGGTTGATTTTAAGCTATGCAAGAAATCTTAGTTTTGAGTTTACCGAGTGTTAGGGGAAGTTCTCGGCTGAACCAGCCAACTCTCGGATTGTGTTTTCTAAAAGAGCCCAGCCAGTTTTTGATCCCGGCCTTATCATTTGAAATTTTTTATGAATGCATGAAGGGTTTTCTGAAATATCTCACATTAAAATTAAATTCTAATAATATTACTATGATTATTAACAAATCTGGCTGCTTAAGAGTCGAAAATCTGTAAATACTGAAATTATTAGTTGATTTAGGGTTTTTAGTTTTGTTTCCTGCACATATTATTTTTGGGTGTTCTATTTTTTGCCATTGCAGGTATAGGATTTGGAAAACATTTAGGGTTTCCATCAGGCAATTTGGAGTAGGAAATATTTAAAAATTTTGATCAGGTTTTCTGAAGAAGATCAGCGATCTGCTTGTTGGGGTTTCATTTCCGCAGGAAAATTTTCAAAATTTTTTTGGGGAGGCTCCTGGATTGTGCCAAGCTTCAGCATTGCTATTTTTGCTCATCACCTTCTCAACGTAGCCTTCAACGCTGACCATTCTTTGCGTTGATGCCAGTCCCTCTACGCAGCGAGCTCCCCTTGGCTTCCTCACACAGTCATTTAAAAAAAAAAATGTGGCTCTTTCCTCGCCCCTCCACGTTGCCCTTTGCTCATACAGCTCCAACACTGCTCCATTGCTCATCTGCCTATTGATATCTCTCTTTGCTGCATCATACTCCTTCAGCTTCAACATCTGCACTCCTTCCCCACCCGCGGCTTTGATAATCTTCGATCCTCGTGGCTCTTGCATCAAAAAATATCCATATCCCGTAAACCTGTACGCTGGTTGCTCCATACACTTCACGCAGTTGCCTCAACGTTGCTATCAAACGTGCAAGCAATACGCATTTCCCTCCTCAGCAAATCCATCGCTACTCCATCAGCTCCAACCAATCCATCGATTGCATCATCTCCATTCGACTGCCTATCCCTCCTCTCCACACAGTTTTTCCTCTTCCACCTTTCAACTTGCAAACAAAACTCAAAACGTGTTACCTTTCCTACGCTGCAACCTTCCTAAACTTGCACGATGCTATATCCGCGTCACTCCTGCGCTTGCCTTCATCGAACCCGCACCATCGCGTTGCTACGTCCTCCATCCGCTGCAGTCTTCTCCCTGTCCTTATTCCGCAGCCTGACCAAACCTATTCCACCGTTGAGCTAAAACCTGCAAGCACAAACAAAGCATTCGAATTTTTTTTACATATGCTACGAGTTTTGGTTCAAGTTTTGTTTAGCGTATATTTTTTGTTGCGTTTCATTTAAAAATTAAAATTTTAGCTTTAGCTTTAGACATGTGTAAATTTTAGGATTTCATTTTTATTTGTGTTTCGTATGGCAAGGATTAGTATAGTTTATATATTTTTGTGTATATGTGTTGTTTTAGTTTTATTTAGGATGTATATAATTTGTTAATCTTTAACTTAGTGTTTCAATATAAAATATATATATAAAATAAAATTTTCAACTTTGGGTTTCTTTTCATGTTTATTTGATTGGTATTTAGTTGCGTTAGCCTAGGTTTTAGTTCTTTGCTTTAGGTATTTTTTTAAGTTTAGTTTTGTTTTGGTTTTGATTTTAAAATAAATTAAAAAATCAATAAAAAATTCAAAAAACTGATCCTTCAGGGCCTTTTTAGAGTTTTGTTTTAGATTTTTAGATTTTAATTTTGTTTTATCTTAATCTTAATCTTAGAATTTTATTAAAAAAAAAAAAAAAAAAAAATTTTAGATTTTAATGGGTTCATATATTGAGTTTCATTTAGTTTACTTTAGTTTAATTTTGTTTTATTCATAAAAAAAAAATTGAAAAGCTTAACTAAAAAATTTGAAAATTCATTTTTTTGGAGTTCCTTGTGGTATTTATATTCCATTTCTCTATAGCTAAATGCATTTAAAAGTTTACTTACAAGTTGGCTATATGAAAGTGGTAGTTGGTCAGCATTTAAATTCTGTGATCGCTTAAAGCATTTAATCTTTTAAAATTTAATTGTTGGATCATTATTAAAGCATGGAGTTTATTGAATAGCTCATATCGCTTGGGATATTCGATGATAAATGATTGTTTTACAAGGTTCATATTTCTGCAATATTCAATAAATAATCATTTAATCATTAACTCCTTAAGGCACTGGTACATTAACTTATAAAATCAATCAAGTGCTTGTTTCCCCTTATTGTGTCTCCCAACCCAACTGGTCCACAATTGGTCTTCATTCATCCCATAGGGTCTACCCCCCTTAGCCTTGAGAGACAGCTTAAACAGAGAGATCGGGGATCAGGGTGACAGCTCCTGTTATGAGCATTGTTGTGCTGCCTAGACAGTCTGTGCGACAACACATTTGATAGTATTAATCTGCAGCAGAGTCTTAGATCTGAATCCCATATAGAAATTAGGGTTTCTTCTCCAATCGCAGTCACAGATCTAGGAGATATCATCCCAGACGCTCGCATGCTAAGGCCTAGACAACATCCAGGCAGCTAAAGTCGCTCCCATGTCAACCTGAAGAGAGTGACCAAAGGTTTGAATGTTGTTGACCATCATCTGAAGCTTTCTAAAGTTGTCTGAACTTTGAATCATGATGTTCCTAACATATTCTGTCATTGTTAACTGATTTCTGAAGTTATTGAGTTAAATTGTTGATCATATAATGAAGTATTGTGCATGAAATGAGATACTCACTTGGAAAATATCAAGACCACAAATGTATTGTAGATAATAGCAAGATCTGCTAGCAAGAAAAGGTTTAATGTTTTCCATAACATGAACATGCAGACTAAACTTGTGTTTGCAGGTGATCGGGACATCCTTATAGATATGTCACCATGTTTGCACTACATGAGGTTGGCATGATTTGAATTACTGATATATATGAACAGTGTTTTGTCATGATGCTTGATAACAACCTTGAATTGATGATTGAGAAATTCTTTGATTATAGATCTCTCTACGATAGAAAATTTGGACTTGACCTGAGGTGAAGTGATTTGATTTGATGATTGTTGACTTGCCATGATGTCGATGCTATGTGGGCATGATGACTTATGTGGGTATTTGGAAATTGGCCTCCTTATTCTTAGCAAAATGGTTGAAATAATGATAGTTGTGATTCAACATGAATATGGAACCTGCATGACTCATCCTTGGTGTATGCATTTGCACTTAGTGATAGGATGACTTGTATTATGATTATGAGAATGACTTGATAAAGTTCAGATTGATATTGCATTACTGATTACAACTAATGGGCATGATGAAGTCATGATTTGATATGAGCTACACCTATCTCCTAGTTGAAAGTATTAATACTATGATAATGATGACTTTGATAATGGTCATGATTTGGCTTCTAAACTCTGATGAGTTGACTTTTTTGTTGATGGTATGTCATGTCTCTTCATAAACACATTAGTGACAGGGTGTTGCTACACAATTTTGTACATTTTTTACTAAGGAAGAAGACCCCACACTTTCGACTTAGGGACTTAGGGGCCAAATCAGATTTATTTAGCTGCTAGTGGAATGTGGGGGCCGCCCACATGGGAGTTAGAATTAGCTATTTGCAATGTGGAAAAAGTTGAAGTCAGGATTAATTCGGCAAGGGTCCAAAATTTGAAAAAATCGTTAAAGTCGGGAGTTTTTTGAAAAAGTCGGCAAAATTAAAAAAACACAAAAATATTCTTTTTTTTATTATTCTTTTTAACATCTAGAGTATCCACAACATCAAATAAATACATTTACACATAAACATGTAAAGAAAGCTAATATATTATATGTATGTGAAGTCTAGTGCTACATCACATATCAAAATAGTGAATCAACTCCTGAATCTTGAGTCTTGTCTGAGTCTCAACTCTCAAGAGTCAAAATATCAACAAAAAATATAATAAATGTATATCATGAGTCATCTAAAAGTCATAAAGTAATCAGTCACTAAGATCCTCTTCCCCTTTTACGGGAATAGGGAATGGCTTTGCCTTTTCCTCTAGAGGAAGAAGGCCCAGCCCCTAGAAATACAAATGGAGTCAGTCGTCCTCTAGAAGCTGATGGAAGAGGTGGCCTCTGTCCTATGTTGTTGCTGCCCATCCTAGAAGGTGTCACCTCCTCCTCCTCATCCTCAACCAGCTCTGCCTCCTGACCCTGATGTTGCTCCTCCTCCTCTACCTCTGGCTATCCCTCCCCTGCAACTGCTACCTCCTCTAGATCCACACCTAACGAATCCGGGATCAAGTCCATGATCGGCCTCTCATTCTTGACCCTCGATGCAGCAGTGGTATCAATATTGTCCAATGAGATGGCTTCCACATCAGTAGGTGTCTAAAGTTGTCTCATCGAATGGGAGAAAAAACAAAAGAAATTATATCATTTTCGGCCTTTTTGGCCTCTTTATCCGCGGCCTAGGAGGACGACTGAATTTTTGTGTCGACTCTCGATAAAATCGGGCATATAAAGAATAAATCGTGATTTTTTTGTTTCTGAAAAAGTCTGCAAAAAATCAGAGGATTAAATCATTTTGTTGAAAAAATCGCAATTTTAGGATTTAATCTCGATTTTTTGCAGACTTTTTTCAACACTGCCTATTTGATATGCTCGGAGGGAAGGTTGAATGGGTGGATGGAGGGGCACATGAGTCTAAGGAGGCTCAAGGAGTTATAAGGAGAGATCAACTCTCATTTTGGATCATCTTTGACATTTGCAAACAACTACTAACTGTTCACTCTGTTATTTTGCTAAGTCAACTGGTTGTTTAGCCATGAGTCTCTCAAGCGGGAGATTCAACCTCTACTTCAAGAGACCATCCGTTCCCACCCTAGGGAGGCTGTTCTACAAGGGTTTTCAGGAATGTCGGGGCAATGACATAGCATTAGTAATGAGCGCAGAGCAAGGAGTGTGTATTTCTAGGTAGCCAGGAAAAACGCAGAGGGAGATTGAGACCAGCAAAGATCATACTGCTTGTTGGGGACTTAGGGAGATGAGGTAGCAGCACTAAACCAACAATATTGTTGGGTTTTACAGCGAGCATTCCAGCAGTTCGAATTGTTGGGCTGAGGAACAGCGTAAAGGCCACTTAGTAGATTTTCGTGGAGCTTGGGAGAATGTGATTTTGGCCAATATCTCATCCTGGAAGTCATGGGTTGGATAGCAAGGGTGAATTCATCACTTTGGAGAAGTTTTCAGGAGGATTTACAGGAAATTTCCAGCAGGCCGAGTTTTGCAGCTATAGCTGAGGTGAGGCTCCAAGGGGGTCGAAAATCAGAGTTCCAAACCAACTAAAATCCCTTCTGGGTTTTTCTGGGTTTAGGCCAAGGAGTCCAGGTTTAAAATCATATAGTTTTCTGGGTAGTATAAGTGCACTTCCCAGCCATTCAAACTTCAGCAGAGAAGTAGTCTCTTGGGCAGCGCAGTGCAGATTGGTGCAGCAGCTGGGCAACCTTCAACTAAGCCATTTTCCCACCTGGGTTTGGTCCTGCTTGTCCATTAAGACAAGCCCAAGTGCACCATTTCATCATCTATTGTATTTGGCCTTCAGAAAGTTAATAAAATGCAGTTCCATATTTGCAGCGTTTTGTGAATGCTTAAATGTGAATTTCATTTTTTATAGTTGCTGCACAATTTATTTGTTTAATATCACTTGTATTCCTATTTAGGATCATTACAGTGATATCAGAGCCTAGTTCTTTGCTTAGATGTGGAGATTGTCTCCTATGAGAGAAGGGGACCAGTAGAACATCACCTACCGAAGATAGAGGTACAGGAGCAGAGAAAGGGAGTTAGAGATTACTCTAGATATGGAGGACAGGGAGAAAGCAGTAGCAGAAGAGGAGGAAGTGGCAAAACCCAAGAGCATGGAAGAGTTGGCTTTCGATAGCCTTCTGAGGGCCCTGAGTGACTTGGCCAAGGGTCAGAAAGACATGCTGGAAGAGATCAAGTCGCATAACCAAGAAAGGACCACGCCTAGAGGCTTTCTATTTGGAGAAACTTCTAGGGCCTCTTAGCCATTCGATCATCCCCCACCAGTAGCGCAATGCCCTTCAACCAGTGTGCCAACTCATGCTACACTACCTTCCTTCGTGCCGGTAGCACAAATTGAGCCTGCAAGGGAGGAAGACCCCCCTCAGATGGGAGATTGCTTCAAAGAGTGGCAATATATGGATGAAGACTTTAAATAAGCCTTCTCCTTTAGAGATTACTGCAAGCTCAAGTAGAGTGAGAAAAACAAGGGGTATGGAGGACAAGGAACCTAAAACTACGAGCTGCAGAGGACCATAGGGAGGATGTATTTCCCTACTTTCGATGGCACTGCCAAGTGCATGACCAGGGCTTGGGTTGAGAAGATGGACACCTACTTCCAACTCAATCGGATGACAGAGTAGGAAGCCATTAAGATGGCCACGTTGCACATGGAGGGGGAAGCCCATGATTGTTGGTTTCATGGCTTAACCACCCTAGGACATGCCCATGTAGTTTCTTATGAGGACTACACCAGGAGGGTGGTAGAGTGATTTGATCAGAGGAATTCGAAGGCTCATTTCAGAGAGCTGACCCAACTGTGCCAACCAGGCGACCGGGAACAGTACTTCTCAGATTTTTTGCGAGTGACAATGATGGTCCCAGATCTATCTGAGGCAAGGAGGGTGTATAGCTTCATTGAGGGCTTGCTTGAGCCCCTGCATAGATTGGTGAAGCCACGCAAACCCTCCACACTGCAGGAAGTAGTCTTGTGTGCAAGAGATCTATAGGGGGCCATCACCAAGACTAGAGTACCATTTCCTGCATGGACTCCTTTCCCACAAGAGGGGCATGAGATTAGACCTCCACCTCAGAGGACCACACAAGAGAGGGGACAGTTAGATGAGGAGACAAGGAAGGACCTCCTGAGGGGGAAGTTGTGCTTCACATGCAGAGAGCCTTAGGAACCAGGCCATCAGTGAACTGCTGGGAGAGCACACTACATTGAGGTTTTTTCTGACAGTGACTAGGAAGATGAGGTGGAGCAGGATTGTAGTGGGGTAGATGGCGAGAGTCTGATAGACAGAGGGCCACCACCACCACCTCCACAGGGTGGGGCATCCCTTGCCCCAACAGGAGGAGTTCTCGATTCCTTATGTGGGATTCCCAAATTTTTGACACGGAGGATCAGAGGCACTATACAGGGGCAAAGGGTGTCAGTGCTAGTTGACAATGGGGCTACCCACAATTTCATAGATGCCTAGTTGGTCAAGAGGAGGGGCCTCACCATAGTTGAGTTTGAGGGCTTCTCAGTCCTAGTACCAGGTGACCGTACCATACAGTGCACTAGATATGTGCCTTCCTTGACAGTAGTTATGGGGAACTACGCGATGACGGATCATTTCTTTGTGGTCGATGTGTCAAACACCAACATGGTGATGGGTGTCCAGTGGTTGTATTCCCTTAGGCGAGTCACGACAGATTGGAGAAAGCCAGAGATGGAGTTCATTGGGCTGGATGGCAAACTGGTAGACTTGAGAGGCATGTAGTCTTATCCACCTCAGACAGTTTGAGCCCACGAGATGGAGGCAAATTTATGACATGGGGACATTGCATGGGCATTTGAGCTGAGGATCTCAGAGGCTAGAGGATAGGCTCAACCACCACCGGCAGACATACAGGCTTTGCTGGACAGGTACGCAGTAGTGTTTCGGGACATTCCTCCAAGGCAACCACCAGACATAGAGTTTGAGCACACTATTGAGTTGGAGCCTGGTGTGCAGGCAGAGATCACCACCCCTTTTAGGAGGGAGAGAAGCCCAGTTGGGAGGAATGTGGTAAATCTTCAACAGGAAGAGATCAAGCAGTTAACCAAGGCAGGAAGTAGTGGTAAAGGAATCAGAGTCAAGAAGGAGGAAGAGGAGGATGAAACTCTCACCTCAGCGGGACAACCAGGGTAGCAGAAGAGGGAAAAGAAAGACATAACCAAATTCAGATGCTTTAGGTGTGGGGAACTGGGACATTTCACCACTCAGTGTCCTCAGAAGAAGGGCAAGGAAGATAAGTCTAACTCGAAGGCTGCTCCATCAAACGCTGACAAGGAGGATGATGATGAGGATTGTGCCATGAGTGCGCATGCACCTCTAAAGAAGAGGTGGGATGACATTGAGCTGTAGTCGGGAGGACTACACGAGGGCAGGATCCTTGAGGTGCCCAAACTCTTGGATCACATACGGCTACAGGAGCCATTAATGATAGTAGCAGAATGATGAGAGTCATTTGGTGCAAGGAATGATGGAGCGATAGTGGCAGATCGAGAATGCCAAAGTCTGAAGCAGTGCAGTGGAGGATGCAACAATGCGAGCAACACAAAGCAGATTGCATCAGTAGCAGTGGAGGGTCAGCACAGATTAGCAGCAGAGGTAGCTTTAGCATCACGAAATATACAAACTAACTAGTATATCAGCTTTTCGGTGGTTATTTAGTTGCTTACTTCTCAGCAACTGAGTTGCAGTGCAGTAGTTAGCACTGGTGGCAGTGCTATAGGCAGCATGATGCAGCATATTGAGAGGGAGTTGCAATACAAATGTAATAGTGACAGTGGCAGTGTCATGGGCAGTAGTATAGGATGCAACAGTGCACTGGATGAAGGGTAGCAGACCAAGCATTAGCAGCACAGAGGACCGATGTTGTGGATCAGTTTGATGCTCCTATTGGGAAATATTGGTAGAACACATTCCTCACTAAGAGGGAGTGTTGATTTTGGGTAGCATCGGATGTGATCTAGCTCCGAAATTTTGTGGAGGGGCTAGAATACATAAGATCTCCAAGAAACAGAAATAGTTTGGAGAAATTCCACCCAGATTGTGAGTTATTAAAATAATTAATATTTTTAATGGGGTTCCTAAGTCTAAATTTAGGAAAATAAAAATATTAATGGGTATAATAAAAATTTTGACATGCATCAAAGAAACTAGCCGTTATTTTTCCACTTGGAGGATTGATCTATAAATTAAGAGTCATTTGAGTCTCTAGGATGATGATTTCTAGCTAGAAACTTGATGTTGAAGCATCTTTGTAACACTATTATCCCAATGTGAACTATTTCTTCTATCGTAATAAAGCCTTTGGGGTGCAATTCAAGGTTTTCATGCTTATTGATTTGTGGTATGTACTATCTACAGGCATCTCTATGTTGTGTTGAATATTGGTAAGATCTGTTTTTTCATTAGATGGAGATAAAACCATACTATTAATAGTTTTGGTTTGATTCCCCATGTGATTAACAAATTATTTTGAGATAAATACATAGTGTTTGCAGCCTAGGTCACCAGATTCGGTGATTTTATCCTTGCGATTTGAAATTCACCAAACCTCAAACGATTTCGAACAAATTCGATCCTGTTCTTTGAAATCAAACTCGAACTTAATGCCAAATTTGAACTTGGACTAAATGCCAAACTTGAACCACTTTTTTTTCAATTCGGTTAAAAATTCATTTAGATTTGCTTGCAATTCGATTTGGTTTGGGTTAATTTTTTCAATAGGTAAAATAATAAAAACCACTAAGGTAAAAGCCCAAGTTTTCTGCATACTCTCACTACTCAGTGATTAACTGACAACCATCGACCCTCCTGCTCAGTGCTTGGCGGCTCGACCCTCACTGCTCCTGCTCAAGATTCAAGTTTTCAACCCTCTTAGCGCTCGGCGTTAGGACTCACAACAGGCTATAGGAGTCAGTCTTGACTCTCAGCTCGAGTCACCAGTCTACAACTCACGCTCGCAGACTCACAACCTACAGCCTATAGGGAGTGGGCATAGCTGCACAACCACAACCCACAGGCCCGTCGCCCACACGGTGTTACGTAGCATAGCCACGCAAAATGCTTAGTGCTACTGCTCACATTCATAGCGTGGAACTCCTCCCTCGGCCTCAGCGTGCTCAATTATGTTCCAACTTCCAACCTCCAAGCTCCAGGTAGCCCAACTGCATTTTTTTACTGCATATTGTTTTAATTAGTTTATATATATATATATATATATATAGATATAAATTAGTAGTTAAAATTTAGTTTATTATTTTAATATATTGTGTGTGACTGTCAGGAATTAGCCTTAGTAGATCCAGACTATTTAAAATTTAAAAAGTCTGGATCTTCTAAGGCTGATGCCTAATAGTCCAGACACAATATATTAAAAAAAAACCTAAATTACAGTCTACAAAAAATTCTGCAAAAAATTTAAAACTATTTCAAATGTAAATTAAAAAAACTAAACTGCAGAAATTTCAAGCTTCACTTCAGCAATCAGAACCTTCAAATTTCAATGGCACCCCCAAAATCAACTGTTGTAGCATCGAATTTTGTCAAAAAACAAGGGAAAAACCTTTTGTGTCAGCTGTGTTGACATCAATTCATTGGCTCTTTAACTAGAGCAATGGATCACCTTCTCAGTATTAGCAATGGAAGTGGAGGTGTTGTTGAATACTGCACTAAGATCTCTAATGAACAAAAAACCACGGTGGAGAAATACTATTTCACTTCAAGGATGGAAAAGGAAAAAAGGTAGAATAAGAGGCAACGAATTGAGAGGGATATTGCCATGTCTTCCTCAAACACCATTAATTTAATCCCAACCATTGTTGGATCAAGTTCTATCCAGCAAAAACAGATGGAACCAAAACATTAAATCAATTCTGGAAACCTGTGGAGAGACAAGAAGTTGATAATTTTGTTGCAGAATTCTTTTATTCATGTGCAATTCCCTTTAATGTGGCCAACAGTCCATATTTTAAAAATATAAGTAAAAACGCCATTGATTTTGGGAAGGGATATTTTCCTCCTAGATTTGAAGCTTTAAGGACCACTTTGCTAAAGGAAACAAGACACAAAGTGACAAAAAAGTTGGTTCAAATTAAAGAGTCTTGGAAGCATACATGAACCACAATTTTGAGTGATGGTTGGTCAGATTTGTGTCATAGCCCATTGATCAATGTGCTTGTTTATAGTCCTCAAGGGGTACTTTTCTTGAGGGCATTTAATGCAATGGATCAAGTGACGACATCAAAATTTATATTTGGAATTTTTGATGAAGCAATTCAAGAGGTTGGGGAGAAAAATGTGGTCCATGTTATTACAGATAATGCATCAAATTGTGTTGGTGCAGTGAAGATGATTACGGAAAAGTATAATCACATATATTGGACCCCTTGTGCAGTTCACTGCTTGGATTTAATGTTGCATGATTTAGCCAAATTTCCTTGGGTCAATGAGACAATCCGAAGAGCCAAAACAATTGCAAACTTCATCATCAACCATTGTCTCACTTTGAGCATATATAGGAAGAATGCATATAAAGAGTTGTTGAGGCCTTGTGATACAAGGTTTGCAACTTTTTATTTCACTCTGAAAAGAGTTGTTGAGGAAAAAGCAAGCCTAAGCTGTTTTCTGCAATACTGAGTGGGAGAGATCTCCCCTTTTAAAAGAAACTAAGGGGAAAACTATTGAACAAATAATGCTCAATAATGGCTTTTGGGAAAATGCAAACAAGGTTTTAAGAACATGTGGCCCAATTTTTAATGTGCTCCACATGGTTGATGGTGACAAACCTTGTATGGGTTTTGTTTACGAAAGCATTGATCGTTGCAAAGAGGCCATTGCAAGTGCTTTTAATAATGTGGAAGTTGATTACCAAGAGATATGGGTGGTAATTTATCAAAAATGGAAGATCATACATAGTCCATTACATGCAACAACATGCCATATGGACCTTATATTGTTTGGGTTATCAAGACATAGGGATGAATAAGTCATGAATGGACTTATCCAGGCTATTGAGAAGCTAAATCTAGATTCAACAATTGCAAGGTTGATCAGATGTCAGTTGAGGGCATACAAGTTAGAAGAAGGGTTATTTGGAACACAATCAACAAAGTATGATAGAAGCATAACTGATCCAGCAGTATGGTGGGAATTTTATGGATCAGGGGCACCAAAATTGCAAAATTTTGCAATTCGTATCTTAAGCCATGGATCAAATGCATTAGCGTGTGAAAGGAATTGGAGTTCCTTTGACCACATTCATTCCAAGAAAAGAAATAGATTGTTATATAGAAGATTAGAAGATCTTATTTATGTTTATAGTAACATGCAGTTGGCTTTGAAAAATGTGGCTAAAGAGATCCAATTCCTCTACTCCGTGGATCGATCCTATTCCTAATGCATCAAGGGATGAAGCTGATTTTTACATTGATAGTGACATTGACAAGGAATTGAGTAATGAATCTGATGCTAAAACATCTAGCAGATTCACATCCCCTACTGCTCGTGATGATCCGAATTAGATCATTACATTATTTTTCATCCATCTCGATGCATTTGGAGTGGGAAAAGTGGAGGAATCAGCTAATGAGACCGTTTTTACCTGTGGGACCCAGTTGGGCGAAATGAGGTCTGAAAACCTTTTGGGAGCATTTTGAGGCATTAAACAATGTTTTTTGGGGGTAAAATTTTGCCGCTAAAACGTAACACTTTTTAATGCCATTCTACACACATAAAACTTTTGAACGGCGCAAGAATCGCGTCAATCAAAGTCTGTATCCAAAAGTTATGCCACTCAGAAGTTGACCTTCTTGTTTTCACACCTATACTTCTGGAGGATGTTGTATTAGCCCCCATTATTCATGGAAAAGGGGATAGCCATGTGTTTGTGATGTAAAAGACTCTAGAAGAGTCTATTTTGTAACTCTAGTTAAGAGTTGATGTAGTCAAACTTAACCACTAGTAGGCTATCGGGTTGTGTTATAATCGGGCCACTAGGAGGAGGAGGCATTCCATTCTTTCGAGAGCATTTTGTTTCATAGGTGAGCAAAGATAGCCAAGAGAGATAGGAGGTAGAGCACACAAAGAGGATTTGTGCACTGTAGCAGCCCATGGGTCACAGACATTACTTCTTTGTATCTGCAGCCATATTTCCAAACAGAGAAAGAGAGTAAAGCGACCTCACCTTTCAGCTGGGTTTTCTCCCGAAAGGGTTTCCCAAAGAACATATCTTGTGTCTTATGTGTGTGTGAGCATATTTTGTCATTCTCTACTTTTTTCTTGATTTATTTTTACATGCATGCATTCATTACAGTTAATTTTATAGATCTAGAAATTAAATAAAACTGTAAGTGTAGAATCTCATATTTTTAATATAATATTATCCGATTTGTTGTGACGAACTGTCCAGTGGAATATCCAAGGCAGTTTACGGATCACGCGATGATATAGAACTTTTTGATATAACAAGTGGGCCATGGGAACATCAAGAATACAACTTGTGTTCCCATTTTAGACTTCTAGTTTACTTTTTGCATGAACATTTTTCTAAAACTGCCAAGTTACTTTAAACTTTAAACTTCATATATTTTGAATTTTTTTTAGCAGATTGTTTTTCAATATATGAAATCTGATATGGCCCATGGTTTTGTTGACTTTGATATGGGTGCCAATATCTATGATGAATTTCTCACCTTGTTTACTATGTACGGAAGTTGGTTCTTTATTGGCACTCACTTTCATGGTTCATACGTGAAAATGCTTTAAACGTTGGAGCAATAATCCTATGTGTTTGCAATGTGCATTATGGACTTTGAAAATTGACATGCCACAACCCACCTCTTCATCCTTCCACAACAACAAATTTGTTATATAAATTTATGTTTTATGAAAAAAAAACATATATTTGATTGATGCTGGATAGTTTGTAACTTTGTATGTAATGTTGAAATTTGGTACCGGAGGACAGGTGGTTCCCTAAGGCTTTGATCTTTGACCTAGGGAAAAGTGTTCAAAAAAAATTAATTTTTCTCCTAAAGTAACTTTATAATTTTTATAAAGTTAAATCTAATTTAAAAGTGACTTTAAGTGATAAAGTTACTAAAGTCTAATTTTAAAGTGACTTTAATAAAGTCAATGTAAAATTAGAAAGGAAAAGTGACTTTGGAAATAAATGACTAAGTGGGTCTTTATTAAAGTGGGGTGAATTAAAAAATAAAAAGTGAGATTTAAATGAGCATTTAATGTCAGCCATAGATCTGAATCTATTTCAGCCATTGGATTTAGGGATCACCCAAAAGTCACTTAGGGTTGGATTAAGGGAGGAAAAGGAGGAAAATATCATTCATTCTTTCATGAGCAGATTGGGAGAAGGAAAACAAGAGAGCAAGGGATATTTCTGGATAGGAAGGAGAAGGAGGCAACAACTTGGCACATATTCCAAGGCAGCACTTCAGCAAATCCGTACAGCTGAAAGAACGAGTAGTAAAAGGCAGATTTTTGTTGAGAAAACAGTAAAAGACTGATTTTTGGGCACGAATTTCAAGGAGGCGATTTTTTGCACGAAAACCGAGGTCTGTTCGTACAGTCCATACGACCGTCCGTACATCCGCACAGTCCGTACATCCGTACGGTCAGTACATCCTTACAGCAAGTTCAGTTTGACTGTGAAGTTGAAAAATGAGAAGTTGTTTGCTGGAAAAATTTGTTTTGCTGAAATTTTCTCACTGTAAAACGCATTTTCCAGAAATAAAGAAGAGCTCTCAAACTGGTTTTCCCCAATAGTTGTAGGGGGTTTTTCCAGGGTCACATTGAGCAAAAATCTCTGTGTTTAAATGTGTTTTAATGGTTGTTTGTTATTGCTGATTTTTATTTCTGCAATTTCCAACATTCTGTAAAATTTCTAGAATTTGTGTTTTCAGAAAATTGTTGTTGTTGTTGTTGTTGTTTTTTTTAATTTATTTATTATTTATATTATATATAATAATTTATTATTTATTATTTTTTAATTTCTTTTTTCATCTTTCGTAATTTTTTTTGTTTTTTTGTTTGTTTGTTTGTTTTTTTTTTTAAATTTATATTATATTTTTGTGTTTATTTGTTCTTTTCTTTGTTTTATCAGTTGTTAAATGTATGGTTATGGGAAAGGGCATTTAACTATATGGGAGAAATACGGAGAAACTGAAAACCGAGGTGGGAAAACAGAAATTTCTACACAAAATCCAAGTTTTTTTGGTCCGAGTCACAACAAAAGGAATTGATGAACTGAAACACCACATTTGCTATGCACTGTCCCTCACTTTGCTAGCCCCGCAACAAACATTTGAGATTAAGACAGATGCCTCCGACTATGCTATTGGTGCAGTCCACACAGATCACCGACCTCTTCAATTTATGTAAACACAAGGAAAGTTATAGAACAATTGACATAAAAAATAACCCACATATCTGCAACATTTCCATTTGAACATTAAATACAAGAAGTGTAGCACCAATCATGTCGTAGATTCCCTTAGTTGACCCCCGGTTGTGGCATTGACCATCGTTCTCAACTCGTGTGGGCACAAGACCTCTGGATCGCCATAATTATACAGTAGTGATTCAAAATTTGCTGACACATACGAGATGTTGATGGCAAGTAAGCAAGTTCTAGACTTCCACCTCTAGGATGCATTGTTGTGCTACTAGGGACACCTTTGTGTTCCTTCAAGCGAGCATGCCAAGCTGATTTGGGGGGCACAATACAGTCGGGTAGCAAGGCACTTTCTTGTGGAAAGAGAGTAGCAGTGTTGCAAAAGTATTTTTGTTGGCTGAAACTTCTACAAGATGTTTGCAAGTATATTAGGTACTGCATAGCTTGCGCCATTGCCAAACCAACCATTAAGAAGCAAGGCTTGTACACTCCTTTGCCTACTCATAACCGACCTTGGGAATCGATTTTGATGGGTTATATTTTTGGCCTTCCTTCTACCAAGCATGGTACTGACTGTGTGTTTGTGGTTGTTGATAGATTTTCTAAGATGACCATCTTGATTGCATGCAAAAAGAGTATCACAACATAAGTCACTGTCGAGCTCTTCTTCAAACAGGTGTGGATACATTTTGGGGCTTTGCAAATCATCATCTCAGACCGAAATAGCGGGTTCCTAAGCACATTCTGGTCATTGCTGGACACCAAGCTCTCGAAATCAACTACCTTCCACTCCCATACAGATGGCCAGACGAAGGTTGTCAAAAAGATCGTGCACTTTTTGCACATGTACAATTGCAAGCATTTGCCCACATGGGACGAGAGTCTCCCCTATGTTTAGCAAAGCTACAACAGACCTCTCCATACCTCATCCGGCCACAACCCGTTTTAGATGGGCTTGGGATTTCAACCATTAGGTCCCACTGACCTTGTATTGCCCCTTGCAACAAGACAGGTAGAGTTCGCACATGTTCAATTTGAAGCCAATAAAACTACCAAGTTTATTGAACGAATTTAGCACATTTGCTAGTAGGTCCATGATATCTTGAAGAAATCTAATACTAAGTATAAACAATGCCATGATCAACATCGAGTGCCACAAAAGTTTGAAGTGGGAGATAAGGTTTGGTTGCATCTACAAAAGGAACACCTTTCAAAGGCCCATTGGAAGCTTTGGCTCCTCCGCTATGGGCCTTACTTCATCACCAAGGCTGTGGTTGACAATGATTTTGAGCTATAAGTATCCCCCATTCCTTGGTCTGCACCTAGTGTAGTGTTTAGTGTGGATGACCTTCGTCCATACTTTCCACCATTGTTGGACACATCAAAAATCGATAAGAAATTGACATCGACAGAGCTCAACCTAGATTGCACTAAACATACCACAATTGATCAGTTCGTGGACACAGATTAAGAGCACTCGTCAATAGAGGGTCCAATTGTATCGAGTTCTCAAAGCAGGCAATTCTTGCACCAAGGCAAGTGGTTCACTAGGGGCCAAGTTCAACATAAGTTTCCCCATCTCATAGTCGGACTCAACACAATGCAGACCATTGCTTCCTAAGGGGCTAGGATTGATTCACGTGGATATTGGTGGCCACCCACCTATTCCACTGGCTCATAGCACAATTTTCCTATTTTGGCAGTTTTTTATTTTTGGCAATTTTCAAGTCCTAAATTTCGAAAGTTGTTTTGAAGCCCTAAACAACATTTTTTTTGGGAAACAGGCCAAGGATAATCTAAAATTGCACTCCTTGGGTAGACCTTTCCAACGAGCTATTATACATGCCAAATTAAGATTGTATGCCAAAATTACGACCTCAGGAAGTTGACATTCCAGCGTGTTGAAGAATCTAGGGCAATTAGGCTAATAAAATTCTTCACGATGATAACTATTTGTGAGTTACTTTTTACTTTTTCTTATTAGCGCAATCTTCTCTTGTTATTATTAGAGTGTGTTTTCTTACTTCATCAAATAGTTACCAAAACAAAAGAGACAAGAACACAAGATGTTGGCTTTCTGCCAAGGCCAAAACCTTTCACGCTTTGAGAGGAAAACCCACAAATTCTTCGTATAGAGATTCCAATTGACGAATACCAAGACCAAGACCAAGATCCTTGACCTAATAGCCACTCCAAGACTAAGACATTGTCTCCTCTTCTCTTCCTCTTTCCTTTGATCCTTCTTGTCATTGTGACTTCATCATAGCACCGAGGTCTTCGTACTGTAGTTATACCGAGACTATAATAGATATGAACCGAATCATAACACATAACTCATCAAAGTATTGTCTCCATTATAGCATTGAAGTCTCTATAATGTCTTCGCTGTTTCTTCATGATAGATTTGAGTTCCTTCTATCCTTCATCATTCGAGCTGTCTACCTTATAACATTGTCCATCAAAGAGGCATCCAAACTATCAACTATAGATCCTCCTTGCTTGTATCTTTGTTGTCCCTTCATCATGAGAGATCTTTGCTATTCCTTCATTACTATTACAAGTTCATTATGTATCTTGGCATTCGAACTATATTCCTTTCTTGTCACTGTGACTGTGACCCAAATTTCAGAGAAATTATCCTTGTTCTTCTGTGGATATCCGAACTTCATGACTGTCATTATTTATCCGAACTTTAGAGAGAGATCCATAAATTGTTGACTGTAACTAGTACCGAAAATCTCAGGGCTGTTCGAACTTGGTTGACTGTAATTACCCACCGAAAACTTTAGAGATATCCGAATTCTGTCTTACTGTAATGCGAATCCTTACATGCCTATATTTAGTGGTTAGTCATTCATATAAGCCGACATGAGAGAGAGAACCATCGTGTCTTCATTATATGAGCCGACATGAGTTAATTCATCTTGAAGGCCGACTTCAAGAGGAGATCCGTGCTTGATTTTTGGAGGGCTATCTAGACATTAGATTGACTCATATACATTTTACATATGCTCAAGAAGAGCTCTTTATACATGACATTGACTTTAAAGACAAACCCTAAGGCTCTTAATGGGAGCCATCTATATATAAAAGCTCTTGCTCATGAAACCCATGAAGCAAGCATAATAATAAATTCATTTTCTTGTTTATAAAATCATAATTACAATGTCATTTTGAAGACCGAACCTAGTTACATTTTACAACACGGTTTACCTCGTCGAAGCCCATAAGCCTTTGGCACTTCATCTCCTAGGTTAGGTTTTTGGACTATGTTGCACGGCTTCCGAACCCGGGGGTGGGGTTCTCGAACCCGTCCTGGGTTCTCGAACCCAAGTACTGGATTCTTGTACGGGTGCTTCTGAGAAGAACCCATAAGAACCGGGTTCTTCTATGAAGAACCGGGTTCTCCATTAAAATAATTTGGGTTCTTTTGTCTTGACAGGTACAAAGAACCTTGATGATGGGTACTTGGAACCCCAAAATCGGGTTCTTTGGAGTTCATTTTAGTTTTTATTTTTAAATTTTAATTATTTAATAGGCTTCCCCTAATATTCCAAGTAGCTAGTTCTGCATCTTCGAGAGGAATTTGAGTACTTATGCCTTTATCCATTCGGTAAAGAGAAATAGGTTGGGCTCAAAGAAGGCAGAGAACTTAGTGTACATTCATAGCACACTTGTCTATATCTCAAAAAGATCTTGGTTACAAGAGGGTCCTTTCAAGAGATGGGCCAATACACAAAATGATGCTATGTGTGTGGGCGAGGAGATACAACCAGATGGCCTTATTGAGCTACCATCTAGTTGCTATGGATGAAAAAGAGCCTCAAGATGAGAGTGATTCCTACTTGGAGAGCATGCTAATTGAAGATCTAAGGAATGTTGATGAACATGGCTTGAGAAGCCATTGTCACCATTAGCTATTTTTATTTTAGTATTTTAAATTTCCTAGTTTTGTTTGGAGATGCCTCAAGGCAAATTTTGAATGTAGAATGACAATGGACATATATCATGATTCTTACTAATATGTAAACTCAATTTGCACTTGATATAACACTAGGAATTTTGAAATTTCATTGTGATGTTGGAATGTTCAATGATGTCATGTTCAAATATTTAAAGTTAAATCATAAGTATTTTAGTTTGCTTGTTTAAAGTTGAAAAATATACAAATTCACTTATTATAATTATAAAATATAATATTTAATATATATATATATAAATTATAATATACCCCTGATGAACCCACGCACCCTGTTTCAGAAAATGACGTCCACGTCCCCGAACTTACGTTTCCTGGCAACATAGTTTTTGGATGTTTAGGGTTTTTACATTACTTCATTAATAAAAATGCCTCCAACCCTCACTATAACACAATTTAGGATGGTGCATAGTCATCACCTCTCTTCTTAGAGATAAGCTACCACTGTTCAAGCTAGTTTGCCTCCATTTTGCGTGTACACAGTTTCAACATTTTCCATTTATTAATTGTAGTCAAGTTTCAGTGTATCTATATGTTTTGGTCTTAAATCTATATTTCATTTCATTTCCTTTATAAAATCGGATCAACTTGATGAGGGTGTCGACTTTTACAAAAAATGCACCCATTTACAATGCAATTTTACTCTTAAACTTAAACAATTATTTGCAAGTTAAAAATAATCTTGATTCTAAATATGATTTGTTCTTTGGAAATGAAGATATAAACCATGCCAGGCTCCTTACAATGTTCAAGATTTTTCCCCCAAACTTTATAAACAAAAATGTTTCTTGAAATTCTACGGGCACATAAACTAAATGTGGTGAGGAACTAGTTTGAATTCCTTGAAATAATATTACAAAATAAAAAAACTGTATGTGCATACACATAGAGGGCCTCCAAAAAAATATCTTGCTAATATTTACATGAATCTACCATCCTTAAACTGAGTTTACTCATCCATACTTTGCATTCGATGCAATGTCTTCTCTAGATCAGTAAAAATTTCCTTTTCCCTATAAAGATTTGTAGTAGCCAAAGCATATTTCTCCATTTTCCTTATTATACTCTCTATTTCCATTGGAGAAAAAACAAGGCCTTTGAAATCAATGTTATTACAAAGCAAACGCTCGTAAACACTCTCAAACCCTAGCAAGGCTTGACATTTCTCCCCAGTCTAGCTAATGGCTCCGACCAAGAAATATCATGCTATCTAGGTTCTCTCCATAGGCAAGCCCTAGGAGAAAATTGGTGATGCTCGAAATTACTGTCCTCACTCCCAATGTTATGGCCTTGGTTTGAATCCTAATAATTTCTTCATCACACAATGAGTGCCAAGGTTGGATCAATTTTAATACCATGTGCATTGGGTGTCATCCATCAAACAAAATTGAATTTTTGCAATCATGAGGAGGATGCCTGTTTTTATTTATTTATTTTGGGGTTGTGGGTAGAGAAACAAATGAGGGAGAACAAATGGCTAGTATTTCTCAAAAGTAGATATGAGGGGTTTTTGAGCAAAACCTTGCTCTGATACCACAATTCTGCTAGGAGCTAGAATTTGAAAGAACAACGTGAATGCATTTCATTAAACATATTTACATATAAATACAATTTCTTGTGACTATTGTATTCATATTCCAAGGTTTGTTGGACTCCTTATGATGGTTCTTATTCCACACCATAACCCTTATGCACTCCCTGCCTATTTCTGGAGCGAAGCAGGGAGCATCACTCTTGTCGCTCGGGAAGCGATTTTTATAACCCTAGAGCGGTCAGGGAGTGATCGCTCTTGACCGCTCTTAGGTTATAAAAATCGCTCTCGGAGTGACGTGTGTTGGTTTTGTTTTGGTGGAAAGTTTGTGAGGGAGGGAGGGAGGGTTAAATAGACCCTCCCTCCCTTAAATTTTCCACATTTTTTTTTTACCACCAAACTTTTTTCCCGCGCATTTTGCTCCTGTTGGCCGCTCACGTTGCTCCGGGAGTGGTCAGGAGCGATTGCTCCTGAGTTATAAAAATCACTACCGAAGCGACGTGAGTGACCGACTGGAGCGAAACGCGCAGAAAAAAAAGGCTTGGCGCAATATATATATATATATATATATATATATATATTTGTTCTTGTTTGGTGGAAAATTTGTGAGGGAGGGAGGGATGGAGGGTTAAATAGACCCTCCCTCATTTCATTTCATCATTGTTAGAGTGAGATTGAGATTGAGAGAGGGTGAGAGTGAGGAGCAATGAGAGAGCAAGGAGCAAGGAACAAGAGAGTGAGAGAGCAAATGAAGACAAGCAACAAGGGGAGATTGAAGAGCTTGCAAGGGGAGATTGGACGCCAAAGAGGTAGGCTCTACAATATTGAATAGAGTTTCTAGGAATATTTTTTAATGTTTATTTCTAAATAAATAAATACAATTTTCTCTATTTCCCATTCCCATTCCCATTCCATTTGATTAAATTTTGCATATTCAAAACTTCAAATTTCAAACATCATGGTTATATTTCTTGCCATTTTCTTCTTCTTGGTTCTTTTTTTGGTTGTTATGGTGCTGGAGAGTAGAAAAAGGAGGGTTGAAATTGAAAATGAAGAAGGGGATGAAGAAGGGGAACATAGTGGATTTGATGAAAACCCCGGTGAGGAGGAGTTGGAGCAGAGTGAACATGAGTCAGCTCAAAAAACTAAACAAGAGCAAACCCCATTGTGGAAATATGTTAACAGGCTTGAAGTAGGGAAAGTGGGTGGAACCACTAAATTTGATTGCCCCCATTGCAACAATAATTACACAGGTTCATACACCTGTGCTAGAAAACACCTCTGCGGGAAAATGCCATGGGATGGAGATAAACCAATAGGAATCAAAACTTGTATAGGTGTGTTAGCAGCAGATAGAGCCAAATACATAAGGGAAGAGGAGGAAGCGCAATACAAATCTAAAAAATCAAAGGGTTTCTTTGAACCAAGCTCACAATCACATGCACAAAGAACTCCTTCAGCATCCTCCCAAGGCAGTGGATATGGAGGCACAGGGTCACCAGGTTTAAGGCATAGAACCATATCAGATTTCCTTGATGAAGGGTGTAGGAATGGTGTGGATTCAAAAGTTTACAAGTTTCTCTATGCATGTGGGATACCATTCAATGTTCTTCACTCACCTTATTGGCACGAAATGGTTTCTGCCATAAATGATGCCCCTAAAGGATACAAGAGCCCTGGGTATGACAAGGCAAGAATCGTTGGACTTGATCATGAAAAAGCAAAAATATCACATTCTTTGAATAGAATGACAAGTTCTTGGACTGACCATGGGGTGTCCATTGTATTTGATGGATGGACAAATGTAAAAGGCAAGCCATTGGTAAATGTTCTCGATGTGTCTGTTAATGGTGCCATCTTTCTTTTAGCATATGATTACTCAGACAAGTTCTAGACTGCCATCAACATTGAAGAACCATTACTTGAAACAGTTGACCATATTGGGCCATACAATGTCATCCAAGTCATCACTGATAATGCTCCTAATCGTAAGGCAGCGGGAGCAATTATTGAGAATAAATACCCTAACATATTTTGGTCTCGGTCTTTGGTTCACACAATGAACCTTTCGATGCATGATATTGTTAAGAACAAAAACGAACAATACAAATGGATTGGTGATTTGTACAAGAAAGGCAAACAAATGATAAAATTTATTACAAATCATAGCAATACCCATGAGATTGGAGTTGTTAAAGATTGCGAGGACTAGATTTGGTAGCTATTACCTCACCTTCAGGCGCCTTTTGAAGGTAAGAGAGTCATTGGCTAGCATGGTATCAAGTCCACACTGGCAGGTATTAAAGGAAAGGGCTACAAATGCAACTGACAGGCAAGGTGTTGAACAGGTGGAGGAGGCCGCTCTTGATGGTATGTTTTGGGCACGTGTGAGGCAAGTATTGGATTTCACCAAGCCCATTTATCACATGATTCAGTTTGCAGATACAGATAAACCAGTGATTGGAGAGGTGTATGAGCAGATGGATACCATGTTGGAGCAAATAAAAAATATTGTTCATAACAATGATCCCAACTTGTACAAATTGATTCACGATTGTGTGTGTATACGGTGGGATAAACTTAATGTTCCACTACATTGCTTGGCGTATATCCTTACGCCAAAATACTACTCGACATTTTGGTTGGGCCAAACCAGGGGGTGGGGTTAGGGCCAAACCCCATATAGATGAAGAGGTATCTACAGGATATTTGCAAGCATTAGAAAAGTTGATACCTGACAGGGAGGAATGTGCTAGTGTGTGTCTTGAAATAGGCAGATACTTCAGTTGCACTGGTTTGTTGGGTACCTTTCATGCAATGGAAGATAGAGACATATTTGATGCTCTCACATGGTGGGAATCATATGGCGGCCATGGACTTTTGCCAAAATTGGTAAAAAAAGTTCTCTCACAGGTTGTAAATACTTCTTTTGCATAGAGGTGTTGGGGCACCTACAACTTCATACATAATGTGAAAAAAAACAAACTCAATGAAAACCGGGCAGAAAACTTGGTTTATGTGCACTACAACTTGAGGTTGTTGAATCATGACTCATTACTGTGATCGGGCTTATGAGGATCCAACATATAAAATTTGGGACAACCACCCAGAGGATGATAATTTGGAGGATGGCACTATACATCTTGAAGAACTGGAAGCTGAAATTATAAGAGAGGAAGATGAAGCAACAATCATGCCACCTCCACCATCCAGTGGCAGTGCTCGAGTTCCGAGTCTTGTTCCTTTGCTGCCGCCGCCTCCATCTACGCCCTCACGTGGAGGGCATGTGCCCTCTAGTTCTGGTCGTCGATCTGTGCGGGAGACTCCTAGAAGACCACCATGACCTGCTCCTGGTAAGGGCCACATGTAGTAGTAGATAATAGATTTACAATTTACTTGTCTTTTCTAGTTCTATTAGTTTTTATCACTGTTGAGTCTTGACTCTTTCATATCATAATGATATTTTTTGTAAACAATATATGACTGTGACAATTTAAGTTTGAAGTTTGAAGTTGGCAATTATAACTCATTGGTAATGATTCTGAATTATGAATATGATGCTTTGTGAAAGTT
>APFE030191980.1:54316-66755 GCA_000404065.3 Pinus taeda
ATAAAAATCGCTCCGGGATTCGCTCCCAAACCGGGAGCTTTTGAAAATGTCACTCCCGCTCCTGTTTTCACTCCTGCTCCCCGCTTTTGCTCCCGCTCCCAAGTTACACTGATCAAGATCTGGCACGTGAAATTGGTGTTTGCTTTGGGTGTTAAAGATCTAGGAACCATCAGGATATAGTTCGTGTCTTTTATTAGAGGAACTGTAACCCTTTAGCATGTAACCGGGGGTCAGAGATTGACTGTGTCCATGAACGGAAGAGTTGCTCTAGAGAGAAGTTCGCCCAAGAAGTTGTAGGGTGCACAGATATGGTTGATGTGTTGGAGGTGCAGAGTAATGCAGAATCATCGGAGCAGGATGAAAACATCACAGTGGACAATCTTTTCTGTGATCAGAGGCAAATTGTTGGTGTCTTGGATCATTAATATCCTAGTTGCTTGGTTTTGGTGTGTTGTGAGCTGGTCATGCAGTCTAAGTTGGGTTGCACTAATACTTACCGTGCAACCTTGGCACAGAATCTTTGATGCCAGAACACAGTCCAACTTAGCCCAGGTGCACTAGTGTGGATGGACAGCTCAGCAGATTGTCTTGTGCGAAAGCCCAATACACGGGATCACAATGGATTGTCTTTCTCTCTCTATCTCATCCTCTTCCCAAATTTTGAGCAATTATGTAATTTAAAAAATATGGAAAGAAGGGACGAGGCATTTTGTATCCCCTTGGTAGATTATTTATGCCCTGATTTGGATTGTAAACACGCTTATAATTGGTTTGACAAGTCGATTAGTTGTTGGTTGTACGGCCCTTTATACTATTGCATATCTTATTGTATATTTATCTTTCCGTTAATAAGAATTCAGAGCTGGATTTGCTTCCCAACTTATTTGCTTCAACGCATGTTTTATGTGTGGATTCATTGCTGTTTGAGTTTATTAATCTGTTGAACCATAAAATGAAAACTTACTGTTCTGAGCTGAACTCTTCGCAGCTTCTTGTGGTTGTGCTAATCCTGCAACTGAACCACCCCTTTGGATCATTATATTGCTGGGTAGCTATATGCCACCACATAGTTTTGATTACTTTTCTCCTTATCAACTAAGAAACTATCATTTTCTATTTCCAGGGGATTACTTGCACTGATTATGATGCCGTACACATCTGGATGTAATAGTTTCAGTTTATTTAGATTTAGCTCTTCTCCAAGGACTTGCTAGTCTGATATTTTTCAATGTGTGTGTATGTGCATGCATGTTTGCCTGTCAGTGTCAGATGACATGGATAATGCTTATTTTACGATTGTCCTACTTCATCTGGTTTTCAATCTTCTAGTAGACTTATTATCTCAGGCAGGTTCTTAACATGCTTTTTTTGTTATTTTCAGGTGAAATGCGCTGAAATACTTCTTGAAGCAGGTGCAGCTGTTGATGCACTAGATAAGAACAAAAACACGGCTCTTCATTATGCAGCTGGCTATGGACGGAAAGAATGCGTAGAACTTCTTTTGAAACACGGAGCAGCTGTGTAAGTTTTAATTCCTTAGATTACATGTGGAACATTCACTGTCTCTTTCCTGCAAGATACATATAAGCAAACACCACATGTTTTGACATACTGTACTCAATGTTTTGCTTCTTGCAGGACTCTTCAAAATTTGGATGGGAAGACACCTATTGATGTAGCCAAACTGAACTCTCAAGAAGCAGTTTTGAAGCTGTTGGAGAAAGATGCATTTTTGTAGTCTCTAGCAATTCAAATTTGTTTATAATTGCTGTAATACAATCGTAAGTGTTTTTTAGCTGGATGGATATCTTGGTTTACAAAGTTTGCTGCATATTCAAAAATCGGAATGACATTTGCTATTGTTTCAGCAGTTTAGTAGTTCAACTGGGCAGTTGCTTTGATCCACACCCAATGTGGATTAGGTTGGGCTCCTATATTCAAATGTTCTTATTATTACCTTATGCAAGGTTATAATGTAATTAGTTATTATTATTGTATTTGTCTATATTCTGCTTTTCTGGGGAAGTTAAATTTTGCTGCAAACAAAAGACGACATACAGTTTGCAAAATTAGAGGCTTTTTGCTAAAATTTAATTTTGTGTTTCTTCTGTGAATTCACGGTCTCTCTTTGCATATGGCATGTGCATGCGTCTTCCCTTACTATTCAATAACTTTCTAATGTATCTACCATGAAAACTTTTTTTGGAATTAAATGCAGGGATCTTGTTTTAAAAGCGGAAACGTTTCAGGGTATGAAGCTCCAACTTTTTTTATTGGCTTATTGCTTTTATTAACGTCAAATTAAAATTGGGCCGGCAATTACTAATGTTAAATGCTGTGTTTCAGGTATTATACATTGCATCATGATTTACGTTAGTTAGTTCTTCAACCTTTTTGAGATGCTTGAAGAAACATACATAAGAGACTGCTCTATTGCATAGGTGTGAGGTCTAGGTCGTAACTATTCTTGCAAAATTACATGTTAGTTACTTCTTAAACCTTTTTGTTGAGATGCTTGAAGAAACTTACCTAAGGGACTGCTCTATTGTATAGGTGTGAGGTCTAGGTGGTAAACATTCTGCCAAAATTGCCAAGGCCTTGCAACCAGCCTCACACTCTAGAACACATGCCACTCATGCCATTCATATGGGGCAGACCATGACTGATGCTGACCTCTTCAGGGAATCAACATCTCGGCAGACCACAATGACTGATGCTGACCTCTTCAGGAAACCAACAACTCGTTTGCAGCATTTTCAACATTCACTTAAATAAATTACATTTACGTCTTGATTTGAACGTTGTCTTTATAGAATTCATTTCAGTTTATGTTGAACTTTTTTTTGGGCTTTTATGCTGACCTCTTCAGGAAACCAACAACTCGTTTGCAGCATTTTCAACATTCACTTTAAATAAATTAAATTTATGTCTTGATTAGAGTGTTGTCTTTATAGAATTCATTTCAGTTTATGTTGAACTTTTTTTTGGGCTTTTATGTTGATTTTAAATCTACCTTGGACATTGGTTTCTCATGGGTTAGTCTCTACCTAGGGAAAAGTTTGATTTTATAAAGTGAAAGTGACTTTACAAGTGGTAAAGTCAATTGTGAAAATTATAAAGTGAAAAGTGACTTTAGACAAAGTACAATGTGCGTACTTTATTTAATGGGTGTGTTAAAAAATAGAAAGTGAGAATTAAATTTACATTTATTCTCATCCCTCGATCTAATGAATTCGAGCCATTAGATCTCACGAAACGGAGAAACGGGTACAAGTTTCCGAAACGGGAAGCGATACGAAACGCGACCTCCCCAAATTTTGGAAACGGGGAAACACAAATATATATATATATATATATGTGTGTGTGTGTGTGTGTGTGTGTGTGCAATCATAAAGCATAAATGATACTTTATAATTTATTACACTTAAACATTAAGATTTAATTTACATCACATTTACTCATGAATGATCACATAATGAAAATAAAAATATTGGAATATCCAAAAGCAACCTTTATTATATATACAAATATCAAAATCAGCGTTTATTTATATTAATATATGAAGCTGCAAGTACAATAAAGACTATAACGCTGCAAGGGAGAGATCCAAATCAGGATTTTCTGCATCCACATCCCATTCTTTAAAAGGACCACTGTTGTACTGAGAGTTTCCTCCTACATAGTCGAACGACCTTAGTGCTCTTGATTAAATACACATTTCATACCCTAGTACCCTACATGATCTTGATTATTGGGAGTTTCCCCTGCATAGAAGGCTTGGTTCTCTTAATTAAATACAAGTTCCATACCCTAGTACATGATAAAATCCAATGGAAACATTGCAATCCCTTCAATCCTGAAAAACAAATAAGTTTGATGGATTTTGAGTGAGATCTAAAATTCTACTTTCTCCATATGAAATCCAATGAGGGCGAAACCACTCTCAAACATCCTGAGTCATTTCATGGTAATGTTAAAAATTTAAGTAAAATGATGAAAATGGAAAATAAAGGAGAATATCACTTTTACTTTAAGAATTTAATATTACCATGAACTGCATATCCCTCAAACTTCCTGATGAACTGCATATCAACACTAGGGCAAAAATTCACTTTTATAACTTTAGACACGCATCTAGAAGCAACAAGAAGTCACTACGGGAAACGTGGCAGTACGACTGGAAACGCGTTTCATGGCCGTATCAAACGCGTTTCCGCGTTTCGTATCTGTTTCCGTACGGAAACGGACCTCTATACCACGTTTCCTGCAACATAGCATTAGATCTTAGGGTTTGCCCAAAAGTCATTTAGGGAAATAAAAGAGGGAAAATAAAAAAGAGATTGCATTCATTTATCGTGACCAGATTGGAGAAAGGAGGCTGAGTTGGAGAAAAGTTCTGAAAAAGAAATATGTTGCAGCAAGCTAAAAGAGTGATTTTTGGGTAAAAATGGGCTTGAAAATCGAGGCATAGAAGACAACATAAGGTATAGTATGAATACCATTTAACGCTGTGAGTTGCATGCCGTTTGAGAGAAGTTTTTTTTTTTTTTTTGAAAAAAAAACTTCATACAGTTCGTACAACGATACGGAAATCGGTACAGTCCGTATCTGTACATCACATTTCTTCAGCTTCAAGTGGGCATGAAAATCGTTGCAAACAGTACAATCCGTATCTGTACATCACATATTTTCAACTTCAAGTGGGCACGAAAATCTGGGGCAAAAGTTGGCATGATTTTCAAGGAGTTTTGGGCTGAAGAGATGAGTTATATTTTGCTATTTCGTTTTTTCTGCAAATGTATTTTTCTTGAACTTGAAAGATAAATAAATTTGAAGAGCTGTGTAACAGGTTTTTTCCTCAAAGAAGATTGAAAGGGTTTTGCCTGGGTCTAAGTTGACCAAAAATTTGTGTATTTTTATGTGTCGCTGGTTTGTTTATGTCCATTTTTATTTTCAGCATGTGTTGATAGTCCCATGTATCTTAATCTGAAAATTTCGATGTCTATGGGAAAGGGCATTTAACTGAATGGGAGTGATAAGGTGAAATTAAAACTAGTTTGGGATTGCAGGGAACTTTTTTTAGTTATCAGATTTCAACATTTTACTTGTATTCACTCAAGTTTCAATTGAATATCTCCAAGTGAGAATGGTCAATTGCCAGTATTATACATTGAATTACATGTTAATTACTTCTTCAACCTTTTTCTTGAGATGCTTCAAGAAGCATACCTAAGGGACTGCTCTATTGTGTAGCTGTCAGATCTAGGTGGCAACAATCCCTGCCAAAATTGACCAAGCCTTACACCCAGCGTATCACTATGCCATTCATGTAGGGCATTACATCGCTCATGTTGATCTCACCAGTGAACCACCAACTCGTTTGCAACATTTTTAATATTCACTCCCTCGAATATTTTATCTTGATTAAAGCGTTGTCGTTGTGGAATTCACTTTAGTTTATGTTGAACATATTTTGGGTGTTTACTGATATTCACTTGATGCACCTTGCTTTTTGGTAATCATGTTGGTTTAATTATACTTCACAAAATAGCCTTGTTTGAATCTAGCATCCTCAAAGTGATTGAAATGCTAAAATCCTGACGCCATTTGGATTGTTTTTTTCTCGTCAAATACCAGACGCCCATTGATTGGCAAAATTTTGTTTTAACAAGAATTTTGTGAAATATATGCATTATAGAATACTTTTGGACCACTTCTCAAATAGGTAAAAGTTTGGGTTTGTTTTTTATTGATTTATTCCATGAGTATTTTTGTGAAACATTTACATCTAGCTGGTATAAGTTTGCATAACGCAAGTGACTGGGGTACATTTGGTGTTGGGATAAAGAGTTGTCATTAACCCTAACCCATGTCCTAAAAAATATCCTTGCCCTAATCCTTTAATGAAACACTAAATCCTAGATGCACACCCTTATAAAATAACAAAATCCCAATCCTATTTCCCTTACAAAAAAAACCGTAACCTTATCAAACACTAGAAACCCTAAAATTTTTTTTCCTTAATTCCTTATTAATTATAGTCTCCTTATTTCTTTTAACTCATTAAAAGAGCAATTCCCGAAATTCATTTAACACAACCTATTCCTATTAAATACTTACTATTCTATTCTTATAACAAACCTATCCTATAAAGCTAAGTGACAAGCCTTAATTACTTCTCCCCAAACAAAATTAAAAAATTATCACTGTAGATGTCGACCTCAACAACTGCAGGTTGGCCCCTACCAAGGCAACGCCCCTCATCAAATTCGTTTAAAAACATGTGCATCAACTCGGTTCAAGGAGTGTGTTTTTGTCAATGAGTAAAAGTTCACATCTCGTGAACTTGTGGACTTGAGAAAGGAAGTCAAGGGAAATACAAAGAGAAAAGATTGCAAGTGTCGTAGATGATTCTGGGAGATTTTGTGGATTAATTTTTCGAATTTTTTGATGTCAAAAAAATTGCGGAGATTTTTTTTATTCGTTTCTCCTGAAAGCATCCGATTTGTTGATAAAGCCTTAAACCAATTGGAAAAGGAATTTCAGATCTGTTACTTGCTAAAGCATCGAAATTGCACTCACACCTGTAAAAACAACAAAGTTTTTGTTTACAATAATATATATAATAACAGACAACATACAACTCGCTTGCAGACCTAGAGCAATTTGGTGAAAGAATTGAAGACACCTTTGACAGTCCTTGGCATATTTTGAAAGCAGTGTATTGGACATTGTTTGGAACATATATATACATCATTTATAGACCCGTGTGTGAGCTCAGTTGCAAACCTATGAAGAACAATGGTATATCTATCATTCCAAATCTGCTTGGAACATAGAACCGAGAATTGTGAAGTTTTTGAAGACCCTTTTTGGAATAAGTTGCAACTTCTCGAGATTGGTTGAAATTAGAAAATTTTTGGATTGGGGATTGGTGACCTTAGGGTTGGAGCCCTAAAACTATTTTTTTGGATTTATGATTAGTGTCCTTAGTGTTGGAGCTATAGAACAATTCTTATTACAAGTTGTTGCTTGTAACTGTTGTAAAAGAGGATTGGTGTCCTCAACACTTGTTAATAAAAATATTTTATTTTATTTCTGGTTCATTTTGTGAAAAATCTTAACTGGCTAAAATAGAAATTGTTAAAAGAAACATTGATTCACCCCCTCTCAGTGTTTTTAACAGTTGGAATCAAGGCCAACTTCTTCATAATCACAACCTAATCACTGGAAGAAGGATTTTTAGTCGCAATGGTCAGTAATGATGCATGAAAGGTCCTCAATATTATGAAACAAAAATTTCCTTTTGGAAAGTTAGGCTGAAATTTTACTTGATGTCTCTTGGTCCAGAAGTATGGCAATCAGTTCTAGATGGTTATAAAGTTCCATCTTCCCCACCAACAAATTAGGATGGAAGAAAAGTTTATATAGCAAATGCCAAAGCCCTAAATTCCATAGCAATTGGAATTTTGGATTCATAATTACAAAGGTTATGAACTGTCAATCTGCTAAGGAAATGTGGGACAAACTTGTTTCCATTTATGATGGAGACACCAAAGTCAAGGCAAAACTCCAAACTTTTAGAAGACAGTTTGGAAGCCTAAAAATGAATGACAAAGAAGACATTGCTTCTTATTTTCTTTGAGTGGATGAAGTTGTCAACTCACTGAAAGGTCTAGGTGAAAATATTGAAAAAAAATTGTCCAAAAGGTTTTGAGATCACTTCTAGAACATTTTGATTCCAAAGTCAGTGCCATAGAAGAATTAAAAGCCCTGGACACCTTCTCAATAGATGAACTTCATGGAATTTCATTGCATATGAAATGAGAAAAGGAATCTCAAATCCTAAAGACATTGTGTTCAAGGCCTCAAAAGCATCAAGAAAATGGAAAAATTGCAATTGTAGCATGATTATTTTGATACTGAATCATAATTAGCACAATTTGTGAAAAAGCTAAGGCAAAGATCCAAACTCAATGGTAAGTATCCTCTCATTTGTTTCAAGTGTGGTCGAATATGATATTATGTCACACAATGTCCTTTCAAGGATGATAGCAATGATGAAAATGATCCCAAAAGAAAAATATTAAAAAAAAAGGATCCAAACAAAAAGATTTTCTTCTCCAAGCAAGATGGTTCTGATGAAGATGAAATCAAGGTAAAGAAGGAAAGTTCAATCAAAAAGACTTTTCTTCTCAAAAGAGATAGTGATGATTATGATGAAGAAGATGACCGTGCTAGAGGTAGCGAAGTATTATTCATGGCATTCACAAATGATGTTGAATCTGAAAAGGAAGAAGGAAATGTGGATGAATTTTTAATTAGTGCTTTTGAAGAAAATGAAAAACTAAAAAAGATCATTTCCCTCAAAACTGAAAAAAGGAACCAAAAATGATAGAAGAAACCTTGAACAACAAACCGAAAGAAAATGAAGAAATGTGTGAGAAACTAGAAGCTGAAATTGTCTCTCTAAAAAAGGAATTAAACTAGGCCAATAAGAGTTTGCAAAGCTCTCAAACTCTTGATATCATCCTTAATACTCAAAGACCTAAACATGATAAAACAAGGTTTGGTTTCAAAGGTGAATAATCAAATTCAAAAGATAATACTAATGAAAAAGTTCAAAAAAGCTATGATGACGTCCTCTGCAATTATCCAAAAGAAGAGAAGCTGCTCAATCGAGGACAAAGATCCACTTGCAACAATCCAAGGATTAAAAAGAAGCCATCTCCATAAAGAAATGTTACATCAAGACAAAGCTACCCAAACATGTATCAAACTATCTTTCTTGGTCATTATTTCTATTGTAAAAATTTTGGCCTCCAAGCTATAAGCATTGCAAGGCTTATAAGGATAATATTTCAAAATGATATATGACCAATTATTAGAATAAGTTGGTTGATTCAAGAAAACAAGGTCAAATCAAGACCTATAATTCATTTGATCATTTGTCAAAGTATAGTCTAGAATGCTCCAAATGCAATGATCTAGGCCATGAAGCACAAAATTGTCCACTTATATCAAAGGAGAAAATTTGGAGAAGAAAGGAATCTACTACAGATAAATGTGGTTTAGCTTTATGTGCACAAAGTGATGAAAATAAATGGTTTGTGGATTGTGGGTGTTCTAAACACATGACAGGTGATCAAAATAAGTTTTTCTTGTTGAATAAAAAGGATGGAAATGTGTCTTTTGGAAGTGGATCTGCTAAGGTTGCTGGAAAATGGACAATGACTCTTATTAATGGCAAAGGCAAAGCTCAATCTTTTTAGTGCAAAGGATTGTGAGATAAAAAAGTCTTCTTCAAGAAAACTTTCGGGAAAACGTGTAATAACCCTAGATAATGTATATATTTTGAGTAAAATTAAAGAAGAAAAATACTACACGAGTCTAACAAATGAAAGAAGGTTATGGCACAAATGATTGGGACATCTAAACTTTGACAACTTAGTGAAGATCAACAAATCACAAGATGTAAGAGACTTGCCCAAAATTTGAAAACCTGAAAAGATAATCTGTGGACCATGTCAACACAACAAGCAAACAAGAATCAACTTCAAGACCAAGGAATGCTCAACATCAAAGCCTTTGGAGATCATACATGCATATTTATGTGGATCAACTAAAACTCCAACTTTATAAGGTGAAAGGTACTTTGCAATATTTGTAGATGATTATACTAGAATGATGTGGGTATTTTTTTATAAGATTTAAATTGGAGACACTTGAATGTTTTAGGAGTTTCAAAGCTCTTGTGGAAAATGAAAAAGAATAAAAAATCAAGTGCCTTAGAACAAATAGAGGTGGAGAGTTTACTTCAAAAGAATTTTGTGAAACACATGGAATCAAAAGATAACTTTCAGTGGCTACAACTCAACAAAATCGACTAGTTGAAAGGAGTAGAATTGTACAATAAAGGGCAAGAACAAGTTTGCTTGTAGTTGATTTACAACCCAAATTTTGGAAAAAAAACAGTTGGGACAACAATATATACCTTGAATAGAGCTCAACTCAGAATAAATAGTGACAAAACTCCATATGAATTATGGAAAGGAAAACTTGTTTAAGGAAAATACTTCAGAATATTTGCAAGTAAATGGTTTATAAAGATTAATGATGATTCACCAAGAAAGTTTGTTTTGCATAATGATGAAGGAATGCTTCTTGGGTATTCTACAATGAGCTATAGAAATTTTATGAATAATATGACACTTATTCAACCAAGATTATCCTGATTATACACTATTGCGGAATGCATGCATAATACATAATCTCATCTACCATTGATCATCAATTTGCGAAAGCAGAAACAATTGCATGCGAATATAGAAGCATCAATCACACATAACACAATATTTCACTGGGGAAAGCATTTCGCTAAAAACCCCAAACTCTCTGTATATTATGTTGATTGAGATCATGTAACAGTACATAGTACAATACTAGCTCCACCTGTTACACACAATACAACACAGATCTTAATCAATCACTGGCTCAAATCACCTCTGCTGCTTGCCTGCCTCCACTACGCAATCCTGCATAGAGAATAGATGAGAATGGCTGAACCATTCACGTGTTTCCCTTGTGTAACACTATGCAATCCTCATTGGCAACTCAATCCCATTGATTGTGCAAATCGCATGCACAATTATAGTCACAACTGACAACTGTCTTGCCCTTTCACTTACCTCTAACACTTGGCTCCACTAAACTGTCCATGCACTGAGTTAACTGTTGTATTCTTCAGTTGCTTTATGAGTTAATAATTAGTGAATTAATCAATAACTAATTCACATCACTCAACATTAGTCTATTTGCCCGTTAGACTAACTACAACTAGTTCAACTAAGTCAAACTGAACACAACTCCATCAACTCCTGATCCAACTCCACAGAACTCGATCACTGAAGTCCTCCATGCAATAGCTCAAGTTAACCCATAGGAACCACGTATTTCCTTGTAGCAGTTGCATGTGCCACATCCGTAGCTCGAATTGAAGTGCTCCAAGAGAATAATATAATGTTTATAGTCCAAATATTATTGAGAGCTAATAATATTCGACTGTTCTATTTTTAGCCTGGCAGTCTAAAAATAAACTCTGCCCATATGTCTAAAAATAGAAGTCCATCTATTTTTACCAACATGACCAATAATCCACAAATAGCATCCTGCAACTCATAGACCATGATCCATATGTCTAAAACTAGACATAGTCTAAAAATAGACTTTGCGCCAAAAATAGTATGCGGGCCCACTTAGTGAAGGCGACTTCTTTCCACTAAGCTCCATCATCTTGTTGCATTCTCAACACTCTCTCTCAACAAGATATGGATTATCAGCAACCCCTATCCTGTCTCGGTGGTACTCGAATTTGCTCCTGGTGAGCGCCTTCGTCAAGATATCAGCATCCTGATCCTCCATGGGAATATATGGAAGTAACATGATTCTCCGCTGCACACAATCTCTGATATGATGGTACCTGATGTCGATGTGTTTGGATCAATCATGAAATGCAGGATTAGCCAAGAGTTTAATGCAACTCTGGTTATCACAGTAAATCACAGTAGGATCCAAATGAGACCCGAACAACCCGACCAGGATCTTCCTCATCCATATAGCCTCGCATGCAGCCAAACTTGCTGCCATATACTCGGCCTCCGCGGAACTGAGTGCCACGAATCTCTGCTTCCTTCTGTACTAAGAAGCTGCTGTCGATCCGATACTGAAGATCCCTCCAGATGTGCTCTTTCTGTCCGTTGGGCTCCCTGCCCAATCTGCATCCGTGAAGCCACATAGCTTCATCTCATCCTCTTGTCTATACCACAATCCATATCCCGATGTGCCTCTGATATAACACAATACATGCTTGCCCGCCTTCCAGAAGAGCTTGGTTGGCTTAACCATGGCTTGTGAAAGTTGGTTAATAGCATAGCATATATCGGGTCGTGTATTGACCAGATACATAAGCGACCCCACCAACTGTCGATAAACAGTGGCATCCACTACCTCCGCCGAAGTAGCATCCTCCTTCCTCTAACCTCCAGGAAAGGAGTATCAACAGGGTTGCAACCATGCATGTTGAACTTCTCCAGTATCTCCCGAGCATACTTACCCTGAGAAACAAACAGTGCATCATTGCGCTGCCAAATTTCCAATCCCAGGAAGTAATGAAGGAGGCCGAAGTCCTTCATCTCAAACTCCCGAGCAAGATCCTCCTTGCATGAAAGTATCAACAACTCATCTCCCGTTAGAATCAAATCACTTGCATACAGTGCAATGTTAAGCAACTTACCCTCCACCACAATCTGGTATAGGTTAGGATCCGCCTCACTCTTGGAGAATCCAAGTCCGGTGAAATAGCTGTCTATCCGTGTGTACCAAACACGAGGTGCTTGTTTCAACCCATACAACGCTCTCTTGAGCCTGCACACATGTGACT